>JAQIXL010000643.1:0-27272 GCA_034700245.1 Poikilolaimus oxycercus | reverse complement strand
TCTTGGCATTGAAATCGCCTAGGACGATGTAATGCGGTCGGCGTTGCCCTTGCGGCTTCTCTGCCAGAATATCTTGCACGGCGTTCAGGAGCTCCGTGAGGCCGGCGATGTCGGTCGGGTCAGCAGGGGCGTAGACGGCGATGGCGCGCAGAACATCTCTTTTACCGATCTTCAGATCCAAGTATGCGAGCCGGGGGGAGACGGGCACGAAGCATTCGATATTCGATCTTCTTCCTCGTGGCACGATGAAACCGACTCCGGCTTGCTTGTTCGGCAGACGTTCCGTGCAGGCGAGGAGAGCTCCCGAGTCTTGCAATTCGATGAGCCCCCCCTGCTCTCTTCGGACTTCTGTGAGGGCGAGGAGGTCGAAGTTCATCGGCTTGAGGTGTCCGGGAGGGTTGAAGAGGGCCGTCTCGAGTTCCAAGAGGCGCTGGTCGCTGTTGAGGCCGCGGGCGTTGACGGTGGCGATCCTCAGGCTTCCCATGTTGGCGGAGGTACTGTCCAGGCTTCTTCCAGCGGCCGGTTGGGCAGGGGCTTCCTCAGTCTTCTGCGGCAGCGGCCTCGGGTCGCAGACCCCCCCAGGTGGCGACGGGGGCAGACGGCAGACGGCAGGAGAGCGGAGGAGAAAACCGACCGCTCACTGACGCGACTATTGAGAAAGTCCTGAAACGAAACGGCGAGAAAGAAACGGCGAGAGAAACTTGAGAAACGGCGAGAGTTGCCAAGAATAACTGCGTATTCGAGTTCGCTACATGCTTTTGAAGAAGAACACTAGCGTTTCAAGAATCATCAGCGGCTTTGTTAGACGTCTTTATTTCACCATTCGAAGAAGAACAAGAAAGAACGCGTTAGCAAAAAGTTAGCTGTTACTACGTGAACCTCGTTTTGCTGTCTTTGCTATCCTTGAGCAGCGGTTGCAACTCAGCCTGGCTGAGATCGTGCGATGAAGAATGTGGAGACGGTCGAATCACTCTAAAACGTCATAAAATCAACAAATGAAAACAAACTTTATCATGATGGCATCGTCCTCGTCAGGTTCGGCTTGCGCCAGGTGAGGGGACCGGTTTTGATGAGCGTTCTGAGGAGGTGAATTGCCCTTGGTGAGGGAAGCCTTTGAATCAGAGGCGATGTGCTTCCACATGCCACTGTTGTTGACTTCCTTGGAAATGTTGAAGTTGTTCGAGGGTTCCTGGAAGGTTTTCAAGACGAGAGATACCTACCTGAATTGCCGAAAGCGGAATTTTGATAACGTTTCCGGAGTTCATGGGAATGTGCAGATGCGCCTCGGTCTTGACGGCGTGAATCGTTGTCTGCCCTTCATCGTCCGCTTCAATTTTCACCGACTCGGCCGCCTGCAAATTGCTCGTGATTTAATTTGCAACTCTTTTTAAAAGCTGATTCAATAGAAAGTTGAAAAGGCTCACTTGGCTCTGGCGCCGTTTGAGATCTTCCTTTTTACGCAGATGGAAGTCTGGCATCGGGTCGTCGAGATACTTCAGGTCTTCTTTTGTGAAGAAACGCTCGATTATTTTGCGCACGGCAACCATGACCACCAACTAAATGTAAGCGATTTCGTTTCTTCTTCAACGTGACAAACCATGATCGGGAACAAGATGGATGTCGACTTGATTGACTTGACTACCCAGAGAAGCGCAAGGCATAACACCTAAACAGTTGAATCAACAAAGGAAGGCTAACCTGGAAGCATGTGAAAAGATGAATCTTCTTGATGGGTACATGACGGATGTAGATCGTATCCGGCTGGTACTTCATCGGCATGAAGAGCAACAGAATGCGGTCGAAGAGTTGAATTCCAGCCAGAGCGGCAATGCCCATGTAGAGGAAAACGCCATAAAGAACCGGCATCGGGATGAAGCCAAGGACTTTGGCCATGAAGACCGAAAGACCAATAAACACAAAGGTAATCGTGCCGGTAAGACGCTGTTCTCTGAAACTTGCTCTTGAAAGCTAAACAAGGAAAACTTGCCTGACTCCAATGAATTGCGCAACTTCGCCTGGAGCCTTGGATTCACTCTCCATTTTGAGTGAATTGATGTGATTCAACGAGAGTACTGTAGCCGCTACATAAATCGGCAGGCCGAGGAATCCAACGATGACGATCAGGATCGACAACACGAGCATGTCCAAATGGTATCCGCATCCCTTCTTCAGTTTGTTCTCCTTGCGATTCACAATAACAGTCGTAATCTGCTGATCCATAAAGATGAGAATGCAGGCAAGGAGTGCTGGCAGTAAGGCGAGCGGCACGGTCCAAAGGGGATTGCCATCAAGCGGTGAAATGAACCAGCCGCGACCTTCCCAAGTTGGCTGGAAAAACGTCTACAGTATACTCGAACTTACCCGGAACGTTGATGGCACAAACAGCTTCGGAGTGTTCACTCCAACAAGCATATCCAGGCCAGTCATGATGACAATTGCGATCATCACTGCAAAATCGCTGATCGTCTGTCGAACTCGCGAAGGGAAGTAGCAGCTGTTGCGAACTTTCTAAGGAAACAATATTCTAAAGAAACAAAGGAAAACCTTTAAAGAAATAGCGATGGCGAATGTGCCGATGGTGAGCAGAATGGACATGAGCATTTTGTCGAGAAGAGGATAGCAAGCATTGCCCTCGAGGACGCCTTGCAGCTCACGGCACTTTCCCAACGGAACACTGGTGTAGTCCAGCCAGGTATCATTGTGTGTGATGCCCTTGAAGCGGTATTTGTTGATGGTCGCAATGGCTTTGGAGATTGAACCATTGCCAGGATTGCAGGTGCAATAGGGAGTTTCGGTCAGAGGCAACTAAACCATTCTTTCTCACAAAAGAAGGAGAACTCACGCTTCGATTGTAGACGCCAATGTCAAGTTGCGAGGCGATCTTGCTCAGTTTCATGATTGCTTCGTAAATAAAGATGACGGCAATGAGCGTGGCAAATGCCTCTTCCGTAAAACGCGTGATGTACGAGACCAGGGCGGAAGCGTCGGTAATGCACATGATAAAGATAATCAACGCCGTCCAGATGTGGACCCAGAAGCGGAACGCCAAGTAACTGATCTGGAGTCGGGTACAGAAGTCGAAGACGATGGTCTCGAAGACCAGAACCGGGCCCGTTGAACCTTAAATGCTTCAGTTGAACACGCCCCTACGATCGAACCAATGATGGTGAGCGGTTGTCCGGAAAATAGATGGTAAATGATTCCGCAGATAGCGCCTCCGAAGAGGTTTTCCATGGCAGCCATTCGCTGATGAGTCGCCTCTTCGAGAAGTCCGCCAAAAGTGACAATGGGAGCCAGGAGAGCGAAGTACATGAAACAAAAAGTAGCAACACATTGCATGTTGAAGGCATCCGTGTAGTCGCTCAAGTAGTGCGGCGCCTGGAAAACTTTTCTTCTCTTTTTTTCTCACTCACCTTGCGTTTGATGTCCAGAATGAGACCTCCAAAGAGTCGACCAGTCCTTTTGAGAGCTGGATCGTTGCCGTGTTCATCTTCCTCGGGTTCCTTTTCAGGCAATGGCGGCGCATTCTTTAGTGACTTCTCTTCATCGCCAAACTTGACTGGACTCGACTCGAACTTGTCGATCATAAGCTGTTTTAATTGTCAATTAAATAGTGAGGTGAACCTGTCCTTGCTGTTTTCTTTTCTCTTGTGAGGGAATCTTTGACGGTGGCTCAATGCGAATACTCGGATCCCATTCATCGGGAGGTAGCACAGTCACCTGGATTGTTCTTATTCCTTGTGTGTCTAGCACAGACCTGATCAAGAAATTCGTCCACACCATCCAGAAGATCCTCGCTGTTTCGGGCTTCGTAAGCAACATCATGAAAGACCTGAAAAGTTGGATTTGTTCCAAAATTCTACCTCGTCCGCCATGAGAGTGGCGATTGCTCGACCGATCTCCCGATATTGTGCTCCATTGCCGGTTGGTCCAAGGAGAATGAAAATGAAGCGCGTCGGAACAGGCACCTAGACTCAGGTTTTGGAGCTAGAATGTATCAAACTTCAGTGAAGTCGTCGAAAACAACGGCCGTCTTAAGACGAGCAAGGACGCAGATGTGACGAGTGAGGAAGTTCGTCTCCCCAATAAGAACATTCGACGCCTGGAAGAGATTGTTTCGCAGATCCATAGACAAACCTCAGTTCCTGCCGCAAGCTTCTTCAGGAAATGCAGATTGCCTTTCAACTCCGATGAGGACGAATCCTTATGGAGATCTGTTGAGGGCAGAGAGTCAATTTTTGGCAAATCCAGCGTCAGTCCAGAGGGCGTCTTGGTTGTTTCCTCTTTTGTCTTGCCCAGATTCTTTCCATGTGAAAAAGATCGTCCAATTTCTGCGACCGATCTCACGGCCGAGAGAAATCCCTGTCCTTCTTTGCCATTGGCGCGACTCGCCTGCAAACTTCGTCTTCTCCACTTTTCTCTACTTTTCCCCCAAGAGCACTCCGTTTTCAAAAAAGATCTCTGGTTCTCCCTCGTGGGTGCGCGTGTTGTCCCCAGTGCAAGCGGCTTACGCGGCCGGCGGCGGGCCGGCCCGGCGCCCGCGTGCCGCCCGCTCGCGAGAGAAAAGAGATCTCTGGCATAGCGGCGTGGCGCTGAGGGAAGGGAAAGATCTCTGGTTTAGAGGAGCGCGCGCGTGCGGCGAAAAGGAAAGAAACTCACTTGCTCGTATTGATGAGTGTGCTTCCAGCCGAGGATCTCGCGGACCTTCATGCTGTCCTCGGACGGCAGGGCTTTTTCCTCCACGAGACGGTTCACTATTGTATCTGAAAGTGCAACTTGGTCATTCTCCTGATGACAACGCAGCTTACGCAACTGCTTTTTGGTCAACAGATAAGCTAAGCGCACCGAGAATTGAGTCGAGGTCCGCTTCAGTGAGATCATTGAGGAAGAGACCAGTCTGGAGACAAGAACGAAGTTGAAAGAGAGAATGCAGTGAAAGTGTGGAAACGTGCGGTTTTGACCATCGATTGCCTCCCTGAAAAAAAACACGAGTCAGCATTTGTTGTGAGTGCTCGGCGAAGGCGGAAGAGAGGAAGAGGAGAGAAGGGCTTGCCTGTTCAACGTCTTCTTCAAACTTGACCCAACGAGCTGTTTCCTTCCACTCGTTATTCTCCAGTTCACTCATCTCCGTGAAGAGGGCCGCTGGTTCCGTTCGTTCCTTGAGCAGGAACATGACGCGAGTGGATGGGGCTATAATTTTTCTTATTCTCCTTCTTGTTCAAAGCTTTTGAAAGTCAAGCGCAAAACCTCCAGGTGAAACAAAGTTCAAAACACTCACCAAGGTCGGCCATATGCCTATTCCTCTCAATGGACTTCCGACGAAGTTGTGACATCCGACGTTGATGAAGACCATCTTCGAAGCCATCCGGGGAGTTGCCGCTCTTCCACAACCGTGGGTCACCGCTTTCCAACGGCGCACCACTCATCGCGGAGGCAACCGGCGAGGTCTCTCTTGCCAAGGCTTTCCAGCTGTAATCGATTGCCTCGACGCGCGAGCATCGGAGCAGCAGAGTGGACACGCCTCCGGGCGGCCGAACGCCTTTGAGATCTCTGGCTTAGCGCGAGCCGGATCTCTGGCCGTCAGCGTCTTCCGCTATAAGTCAGCAGAAAAAGTCTCGAATGACGCCTCCACTGTCGACAGTCAGGGAGTCAAAAACTTCTGCACAGTTGTTAATTGGGCATAAAAGCTCGAGTTTCAAAATCAGTTAGCTAAGCTGGCTACTTTAATTCAGTCAGAAAGTCACAGAGGCAGCTAGGAGCTTCAATAATGTTAAAGTGCTTTGAGAGACAAGCCTCCAATAGCGAATGCCAATGGCTGAGCAACAATAACGCATCAACAGCTAAAACAAGCGTGCGTCACCAAAACAAGAAAACAGTGGGAGTTTGGGTAAACATGATGGACACATGCACTTTCATGTCGGTGCTTGCAAACACTTCCCGAAACTTGATGTTTGTGTTCAGCTAGGTTCGACACACTGCTGTTTGAGGTGCCAGAATGAACCAAACGCAGCTTACCGATGCAACACACTCCACGTAATGAGGGCTCATGTGACAAACATCACCAAAGGAACTAACGCGCCGGGTAATCGGCGACGCAAGCACCAAGACTATTTACCGAGCTAGTGCTCGGCGTTCCAAAAATTAGACGCAACGCTTCGGCGAAGGTCTAGGAAGTAGGGTTGGGAATCGGGGCCCCGCCAGCCCCGTCAACCCCGGAAAACCCCGGTTTTTGGCCAACCCCGTCAGCCCCGACCCCGTCAACCCCGGTTTTTCCCCAACCCCGTCAGCCCCGAACCCGTCAGCCCCGGTTTTCGGCTAGCCCCGTCAGCCCCGACCTCCCAACCCCGACGAACCCCGTGAAGCTGATGAGTGTGAGAGCAACAGAATTTTTGTGAAGGTGCAGAATGCAGCGAGCATTATCAGATGTGTCCGCGATGAGTGCTTAGTGGAATGGTTGTGTCGTTGCTTATTTACTTTTGATAGTAAGTTCGAAAACGTTTTGGTGCAAATCTTTTGCAACTTCTTTTGCTCAAGACTGCTTGACGAAATAATGCTGTTCATCAAACTGAACTTGAAAACAGCAGTCGGCTATGTTGAATGCGGTGCCCTTTGACCCTTTTTGACAGGATCCTTTGATCTCTGCTTCTCGGCCCCCTACTTGCAAGCTAGAGAAGGCCGAATGAAGAAAGCTGCTTGGCAGCCATATCCTGATCTTGTCTGGGTCGACAAGCAAAGATCTTAGAGTTCGAGCAAAACATCTACCTAGCTTGCAGTTGACAGTTTCATATGGGAACCGTCAAAATGATCCCATTAATAATGCATTGGCCATCAAGACCTCTGATAGCGCTGTTCTAGGCTGGAACTTGCGAACTGAATTCGAAGCAGAATTGCCATCGAGGCAGAACTGATTTCAAAGTACTCCTTTCCTCAGTCGTCAAAAGTGTTACTTGTTGCGAAAGTTGTTGAACTAATACTCTGTGAGAATATATTACAGCCATTCACTCTCACAATCAGCCCCGACAACCCCGACTTTCCCTCAACCCCGCCAGCCCCGGTTGTTCGTCAACCCCGGTAACCCCGACCCCGGCAACCCAGGGTTTCTGCCAGCCCCGTCAATCCCGAACCCGGTAACCCCGGTTTTTCAACCCCGAAACCCAACCCTACTAGGAAGGTTAGGTAACTCTAGCTAACAACGAAACGTTCAAGACTAGGCTCGCGGTACTCGATCCGCCTTCCGAGTTACCCCATACTAGCCCCAGGTTTACTATCCTGCGGTGCACATTTGAACTTTCTTTTTAACTTCGAAGACGACCGAATCTATATTCGCGGATTTGAAAGAGGTTCTTTACTTGAGATTGCACGGCAAAGAACAGTCCAGCTACTAAAATAAACATCATTTGTTCCGCTATTCTAATTCGAAAGGGAAACCAGAGATGAGGTCTTGGAGGAACGGACCGGGACTGGCACAGTTTGAAGGGCCACATTGGAGTTGGCTCTAACGGTTGCTACGGAGTCGAAGAAGGAACGACGACAAAAGATCCGAAGAAGTTCACGGCGAAGTTCCTGAACAAAACTTTCTTGCCATACTGAAGACTTGCGTTATGTCGCGCCATGACGATGCAGAAATTAATGCAGGTCCTAGTCAACATGGCGCAGTAAAGAACGAAGACGTAGTTGGTTGCAACATTCAGAAAGTTTGTCGTCATAAATAGATCAGGTACAAAAATAAGCAGCATTGCATTGAAAGTGATCATTCCTGCTTGGAGTCACTTTACTCATTTTGCTCACCCATCGTGACCGTTGCTCTAGAAATATTCTGCTTCTGCTGGTGTGAGAGCTGCAAGCTTACCGTTTGTCTCTGCCAGGAGTCAAAGATCGTTGAACGTACCTGGTGCAGGAGAACGACTACAAGGACGTAGATGGCGCCGCTTAAGGTCACGCATACCATTCTGCAAGAATATCCTCATTGTTCTGCACGTAGTCGCTGGCCCGACCTGACTATATTCATCGTCCAGTAGACATTGGAATTCAGCGAAGCGCTTGCTACACAGAGCGAGGAAACGGGTGCCTCGTCATTCCAAACTAGAATCGTGTGAAACACAAACAAGACTGTTGTCAGTAGCACGGGTACTCAAGCAAGGAAGTTGAACCCAGAGGTCTCTTACTGAGAAGCAGTACTGTGGCGTATCTTGGTCCAAAGACGTAATACTTGACCGGACGCAAGACCGCAAAGAAGCGATCCAACGCAATGACCAAGGATGATAGACCGATCAGAGGGCTGCCTGAATTTCGTTTTAGCAAAGATGCTGAAAGCATACTGATGAGAGTGAGAAGGTTAGACGGCATGAAAGCACACTCGCTTCTCGGAACAATCGTCGGCTCTAAATCTGGCTTGTACAAGTTAGCGGATTCGCATGCAAACAAGCGTGGCAGGATCAAACCGTGAACTCTCATGCCATATTTCTCACGTATTCGAGACGGCAAACTTGAAGCTTACCCTCATCAATCTCTTGCAGACGTCTAATGCCAGCGGCGAAGAAGGTGATTCCATGCAGTGCATCGCTCACCGACAGACCTGGAAAGTGTTTCTTTTTTGAAAATACTCACCAACTATGAGGATGAACTCTTTCCGAACACGATTTCTTGAAGGCAACATAATCGAGATTGTCATGAGAGTGTTACAGACAAGAACGAAGGAGGCTAAAAGTGTCAATTGATCAGATTAAGCCTACCTTCGATGACATAAACAATGGATGGAGTAGGGTCAACCATGAGGGTACTATGAGGGGTAAGCTATTAGTTGACTGAAGGCAATCAATTTCTCACTTACTCCCTCCTCTTCCACTACCGGTAATGCCACGGGAACTTTCCCACATTGGTCGACGAACTTGGTCCAACACATTGTGTGTATCTCGACATCGTCAATGAGCACGTGTGGGCAATCTGATTACGCATCCGCAAGAAAGTGGTCTTCAATGGTACAATTTGAAGTGTTCTCTTAGGCCATGTGACAATTTATTCCAATAAGAGAACAGAAAGAGAACACGATGTTTAGTGCAGTGAGGCACCCGAAACCGTCACAGAGGCTCGTTGCTGCATTCCAACTTTCTGGGTTCCGGCGAGCATCTTCGAATTCGAAACAGAGACAACCAAATCCTTTCGGAACACCACTTTGATGAGTTCCTCGCGAAGTTCCTGAAACTCAATTCTGGTTCAAAACTTCTACCAACCTTGTGTCGAGCCATGATTATGAAGAAGTTGAAGCAAGTCCTGGCAAGAATAATACAGTAGAGGACGAGCACGTAATCCTTGGCCAGGTTGAAGTAGTTAGTGTAGAGGAAGAAGTCGGGAATGAACAGGAGAAGGACTGCGTTGATAGTTATGAGGCCTGAGGGCTTCTCATAAAATTGCCTCGTCAGCTTACCCATAGTGACGGTCGCCTTCTGGATACTTCGTTGTTGGCTTTGAGAGAGCTGCAAGGTTTTCTTGTGGCGCTACAAGGCGTGTTGGTGTGATACTTTCGGAAATATTATTCACCTTTTTTAGCAGAAGAACCACGATTGTGTAGATAACACCGCTGAGAGCGACACAAATCATTCTAACAATAAGGCGCCTGTCTTTGAATAAGCTATAACTCACCTCAAAAGGTTCATGTAACTGTAGATGGTCGGATTCGTTGCCACATTGTTCACGCAGTATATTGGCACTAAGGTTCGATCTTCCGAGTTGATGATCAGATTGAGAGCGAGCGGGATGGAAACCCAAATGGTGGGGACTAAAATAGAATGACGAAAGAGAAAAAGCTTACTCATGAGAAATCCCCAAGCATATCTCGGGCCTAGAAGGTAGTGTTTGACAGGAACGAGAACAGCAAAGAGACGATCAATGGCCACAGCACAGGTACAAAGTCCAACCAGTTGGTTACCTGATTAGAGTGAGACTAGTCGTTTGAGGAAGACAAACCAATAACGGAGAGGATGTTCACGATGCCAAAACTGCAGAAGCGACGCTCCAGTTTCTCTGCTTCTATAAATCTCATTGAGTGCTTTGACTCAATCATCGGTTGAAAAGCGTTAATCAAAAACAACTTACCGACTCCTTCGTCAAGGATCCGAATTCGCCTAGTGCCTGCCAGCAAGAAGGTCGCCGCATAAATGATGTCACTGACAGTGAGACCTTCAATTTCAATCTCTCAAACAACCAGGAACTAACCAGTTATGAGGATAAACTCCTTGCGTTCACGATTTCTCTTTGGAATGAGAATTGCCAGAGTAAGTGGGATGTTGCAGGCAATGACAAACGTTGCTAAAAAGACTTCAATAGCAACAAAAAGGCCAACCTCCGACGATATAGACGATGTAGGGCACATAGTCGGCCGTAACCGCCATTTGCTGAATGTCCAACTGTGCTCAGCGTGTTGACTTCTTTGCGAAGTTTCCCACCTCGATCTCTGTGTTCTACACGGTTCTCCAGGATGTGAGGCTAGTCATGCGCCCGATTAGCTTCTGATTTTCTGGCCTCCTGGCCTTGACTCCGTGACGTCGGCCGAAAAAGACAACAGCAGCAGTCAATTGTGAGATTTGTACGTTGCCAAGCAAACACCACTTTTAGTGCCACAAGAAGGCGCCCGAGAGCACTGCGCTCATGGTTCCGTGGTGTAGTGGTTATCACGTGTGCTTCACACGCACAAGGTTGCCGGTTCGATCCCGGCCGGAATCATTGGCTTTCTTTTTTCTTTTGCTTATTTTAATTTGAACTTTTGATGGCTCCCCAATTCAGTCTTTTATTCGCCCAATCCATTTTGTTTTCTTATGCCACGGTTTTTGATCTAATTTGACGATGCATAGATGAAGGACTCATCGAGGAGACGGTCGGTATTGTTGAGACGACAAGGTTGCGACAAAGCGTGCGAAAGAGCTCCTGTCGAAGTTCCTGAAGGCCGGCTTCAAATCCCCGTGTGTTCGCTTGCCTTATGCCGAGAAACGATAATCGCAAAATTGAAGCACGTGCGCGTGAGAATGCAGCAATAGAGCGGAACGAGGTAATTTGTCGCCATATCCCAAAGGTTCGTGTAGATAAAGAAGTCCGGAATGAACATGAGAATGAAAGCATTGACAATTGTGAGTCCTAAATGACTTCCTCGATCATTTTGAAGCTCAATCTTGCCCATAGTCACAGTGGCTCGTCGAATGTTTTGTCGTTGTTGAAGTGACAGCACCGAGGCTTGACGCTGGAATCGCAGCAGAGAGAGAACGTTTTCTCCGAAGCGCCTACCTTATTAAGAGAAGCAGCGACGACGCCGTATATCGCCGCGCTTACTGCCACGCATGTCATCCTAAAAATACCGTGGGCTTCA
Source organism: Poikilolaimus oxycercus (assembly GCA_034700245.1). NCBI lineage: Eukaryota > Metazoa > Nematoda > Chromadorea > Rhabditida > Rhabditidae > Poikilolaimus > Poikilolaimus oxycercus. Next base: position 15,916 of record JAQIXL010000643.1, on the reverse strand, counting down.
TGCCTCATTAGATACGTTTCAGGTTTCCCCCGCGCATCTTCTTCGAATTTCTTCTTGTCAACGCGTGAATCAAAAGGGCGGCGTCAAATTTTCGATGTCTGAACCCGAGACGAAAACCAACCTGAGAATATTCATGTAGCGATAGATGGTAGGGTTCGTTGCGACGTTAGCCACGCAGAAGATCGGCACTGAAGTTTCATCGTTGCTGATGAGGATCAAGTTCCAAATAGCCGTTGTCGCGACCATTGCAATGGGGACTGAAAAGCATTCACTGCCCCAACCCCTAAACAAACTTGTCAATAGACCCAGGGCATAGTTGGCGCTGAGCGCGTAATGCTTCATCGGCATCACGACAGCGACGAGACGATCAACGGACACCGCGCAAGTGCAAAGACCAACCAATTGGTTGCCTATTACCCTTTCAATACAAACTTGAGAGCTGTGTGCATACCGACATTCAGCATAATATTCGAAGCTAAGACACCACAATCCCTTCGAGTTGTCGTGGCATTCTCTAAAAACCTGTCACAAACTCCCACAACTCCTCACGTATTCCTAAATCTAAAATTCTTATTCGACGACTTCCAGTCTGTAGGAAGGCGCCAGCGTAAATCATGTCACTTATAGCAAGGCCTGAAACTGAAGTGATCTCTCTTTGAAGTTGTCTTGCCTGCAATAAGAATGAATTCCTTTCTCTCGCGATTCTTCCTCGGTATAACGATTGCCAGAGTTAATGGAATGTTGCATGCGAGTACGAAGACGCCTGAAGATCTTCGATGTGAAAACTCTCACAACCGCCATTTACCTTCAACAACGTAGACGATATACGGCGCATAGTCTACCATTTTGTCGACTCGACGACTAGCAATTATTAGCAAAGACAAGTCGAGAAGCTGAATTCACCAGATTCAGAAGGAAAGAAGAGATTACTGAAGGATCTTCTTGCCTCATCTTGCTTTATATGCCTGGTCGCGGGTCCACGTGTCGCCTCTTGTATTTAGCCATCTCTTCTCCACGATATGTACACCCGTGTGCTCAAGACGCGTAAGATCCCTTCAGATGCTTTTCCACTACAAATTAGCCGTCATTCAAGAGATGCTGTCATCTTTGATGCATCCACACATCCGTCGAGGACGCGGTAATCTTTCACATGTGTTATTTTTGTTCGCATCTAACCTCAGCGCATCATGCACTTTACTCTCAAGGTTCAACTTCCTTGAAAAAGCTAACCACACAGCGAATGCGTCATCAATGACACCCTTGGCGCTGATCGCGAACTCTGCGGGCGCAGACGCGGTGCTGCAAGCCGTGGGGGCGCGCGCGCATCGGCAGTTCGCACTTCCTGTGCCCCCGCCAACGACGACGACCACAAATTGCGTCAATTTAGCGTCGCTTCCGGGCTTCTCGGCGGCGACCGCCCCAACCAGAGAGCAAATCCGGGCAGAACTTTGGACTTTGCCTATTCTTGTTGCTTTCGAGGCTTGGACGCTTTCCTAATTTGAAAACTTCTTTAGGTGTCAGTTGCATTTTCCGGTTTGTCAGTCCAGGCCGTCTCTTTCTGGAAGTGGAATGCTTGAAGAATGAACCTCTCAAGTCCAGTCATGAGTCTTTCTTAGTCATCACAAACACACGTGGCGACTCTCGGAGAGAAGAGAAAATTCTTCTTCTTCTCCTCTTTTCTCCTCAATGCGATGGCCGCGGTCGCAGCGGCTCGCGCCTTTGCCCGTGTTTGCACAGTGAACTCCCCATCCTCTTTTCCATCTTCCTCTTCTTGTGGTTTTCTTCTTCAAGCCGCCTCTCCCTCGCTCAATTTCAAAAGTAAGACGCACACGCGAGGTGCGCCTTCCCTCCCTTTCCAAGGAGTGCTGACGCCATTGTGGTGCTAGTGAAGAAGAAGAAGAACTGAATTCGAATTGCCCCTCCTCTTCTCGTTTTCAGGGACGCCACGTGAAAAGCGAGATCGGCATCCTAATTTGAATTCGCTCTCAGGAAGCTGCAAAGAGTTCAATTTCCTCCTCCTCTTCCTCCACTGAACGATGATCCTTGGAGGACTCCGATTTCAGCGTTTGCCTTTTCTTCTTTTGCTTTTTGCATGAATTTCCCATCAGAGCCTCTCGTTTGCCTGTGAACCATGACGAATTTTTGTCTCTTTTGCAATTTAAAGACTTTTTGCAACTATGTGTCTTCTCGCGTGGCATTTTTCCCCGATAAGCCGGCTTAATCCGGAATGTTTTCCATGTCTTGCTCTAGGTCTTTTCATCTCGGCTTTTCCTTCCCCCCCTTCATACCTCATCTCGGTGGGGGGGGGGGGGGTCAGAAGGCATCGCCATTCATTGCGGTTTCTCACGTAGCCGTCGTGCCATGAGGAGCGCGCGACCTCCTCGTCCTCCTTCGAACGCGAGCAGAGCCCGGACCTCAGCCACACGATCAATTTGCGTCCTTGAATATTTAGACTATTTAGATGCCGAAGGCGCTCCGAGAAAAAGCCGTTGCCTCTTCAAGGCGCGGGCTATTTCTGAAAGCGATCCCTCACCTAAGTTCACTCTAGCGGAAGTCCTCGACTTGCTCGTTCGCAGCGGCGTTCGCGCATTCAGGTCTTCTTCTTCTTCTTTCACACTCGTGCAGTTTCTCAAGCAGCAAAGCTCGTCTCTTTTCACCCATTTCTTTCGGGTCATTATCTATTTTTGACCTTCATTACTTATTTAAGCTTTCCTTTTCAGGCTGCGGCGGCAGGAAAAATCCTTGGTCAGTGAAGAGAAGAAGCCGCTGGGAAACTCTCTCGGACTCTTAAAAGATGCATCTCATATCCATTCGACCTTTTTTGCTCATTTCCAAACATGACATCGTCTTGCCTCTTCTTGCTCCTTGAAGAGATGTTCTTCTAGGAAAGAAAAAAACCGCCACCCAACACGCCCTCCTCCTCCTCGTCGGCTTCGTGCTCAGAGGAGGAGAGCTCACTCCATCACTTGGCTTGAAATTTCCTTCTCCTTCGCCTTCTTCTTCGCCTTCTCATGACATTTCTCGCTATGTGGTGTGCACGCCTTCACCACCGCCGATGTATTCATGCGCGAATTGCTCGCGCTCGCCTTCTCGCTCCGCCGTGTCTCAAGGAGGAGGAGGTCGACGGAGGGGGTCATGTCTCCCTTCCGTCTCCCTCTCGACCTCCTCCACACGCTCGTGTGTATGTCCGTGTATCGCGCTCGCGCCCTCGACGCCTTTACCCCTTTGGCAATTTTTCAGATCCACGCTCGAGGCCGCGGCGTCCAGAGGAGGGCCGCACCACCAACGGCCGCCCACGTTCTTCGTCCTCCTTCTCGTCCTCCTTCCAAGAGAGAGAGCGCGGAGAGCAACGGACCCGTGTCACGAGCTCCGCCACCGACGCCACCACTGCGCCTTCTCAGACCCCGAATCGAGAGGAGAGCGTCTATGGATAGGTCAGTCCACGAAGAATTCCTTATCGACGTCTTTCTTCTTTTTTATCTTTTCCCTGCAAACACCGCGGATTCCTCTCCTTGTCCTGAGGGTGTCTCTGATTGAGCCAATGTTCACTTGACCAAGCGTATGGAAAACACGGTAATTCCGTCGTCCCTAAGGACTCGAAGCTCACCCTCGAGAGGGGAGGCGAGAGCTTTTCATAGCTTTTTACTCCCACACACTAGCGGACGCTTCCCTTTTCTTGCTATAAGTGTTCATTTCGCCTTCGATCTTCTTTATTTATGAGTAAGAAGAAGTGAAATAGTCTCTCCGCTGTTGCAGTGAATGAAATATGCACGAAAAGCATGAATGGCTCGTGGCTCGCAACGCCGACAAGACATTCCGCCCCCCACGCGTTGGGCATTTTGTTCCGACGTCTCATTCAACCCTCTCGGTAGTTCTGTTCAATGTTATGGCAGCTTAGTCATGACACAAGGACTTCTTGAGTTTTGGAGTTTTCCGACGTTCAATTTCACGCTCCAATGCTCCATACTACGAATTGAGAGGAGATGCTCTCAAAATGTCTGGCACATCTCAGAACGATGAAAGAGTGCAAGCTGGTGACTCTTCATGCGTCTTGCCACGCTTTCCCCTTTTCCGGCCTGAGGTTGCCCTGTCATCGACCTTGGGAAGGAAATTTTTCACCCTCTTCGCCTCCTTCTCGCCCGTTTCTCCAGTCTGTTCATGCATGCACTTTACCGCTTTGATGCGGTTTTTCCGCCCCCGTTGAAGCTATAAATCATACCTCCAAAGGGCGCCTCGTTAGAGAAGTCTCCGCTTCTTGTACGTAGTCTAGTGCTCTTTTCGACAATGCCCAGCCATACCATTTTTTTGCTAACATTTCCAAAACTTCACTGTGAATCCAGGAAATTCATTGTTCTTGCTGAAGACGAAGAAGAAGAAGAAGTTCTCAAGAGGCTCGACAATTCTTCATTTTCGAAGAAAAGAAGAGCTCTGGAGAGTGAAGGCCTTTGTTCATTGGCCTCGCGCTCTCTTTTCGCGCGCGAGGAGCTCCTCTCGCTCCCGGCACCCCAGCAAGAAGAGTCTAAAAATGGACGTTCCCGCCATTCATATTCACCACGCTCACACATTCGTTTCTCGACCTGGCCAAAGAGAGAGCGAGAGAGCGCTCGCTGCGTGCTGGCCGATGCAGCGTTTTTCGCGCCGGGACCACTTTCGAAGATGCGTTTCCGGTCTTTCCCCCTGGTCGCTACTCCTCTTCTCCTCGCTCTCGGCCTCCACTCGCCATCCCTCCCTCCTCCTCCTCACACCTTCCAAAGTAGTAAACCTAATCGTCGACGTAGAGCGAGAGGGTGGGCGTCGGCCCGAAATGGTGCATCTCTCGGTCGTCTTCTTCTTCTTTGCAGAAAGCGCACCTCGTTAGGCGAGACGCCATGTCGTTGCAAAACTGCTCGACAACCCGTCGTCGAGCGGCTTTCTTCAGTTATCGAAGCGTCTCAGTCTCCTCCCTCGTCTCCTCCATGCCACCTTCCTGGGAAGCTCTCGCATATTTTCGGACGTCTTCCCCACCCTCTCTGAGAGAACGAGCTGAACTCTCTCGGCCATGCTCGAAACCTTCCACAACGTTCCGCATTCCTTATGTTGCGGCGGGTTGTCAAATACACGCGGTTCTATTTCTGGTCTACCTCTCCACAAAAAAAAACTCTGACGCTATAAAAAAGGCGACCTTGAAATTTTTTGAGAAATTTGCCCTTACCGGTCCGCTGCGCGCCGTCCTTCATCTATTCTCGGGAGGGGCACTCGTCTATTTCCGGGGCGAGGCGTCGGACAGACCGCTGCTGCAACGCTCGCTAGGGGGGCGACAAGTGCGTAATCGGATGTGTGCGAGTTGAGTGAGGGACAGCGCGAGCGCGCCCGGCCCGCTTGCGCGTCTGTCAAACGCAAAATTCTTGCGAATAGCGCGCGCGCTAAAACGCGCTCGCGCATCGAAGCGCGTGCACGACGGCGTTGTGCGCGAGACGAGGAGGCGAAAAAAATTTCAACATCCTGAAGCGTGGCCCCCCTCGTCGACGTCGACGTCGCGACATTGCAAGCCCTAGCTCGAGGCGTGAACGAGAGCTGTCGCTTCATCGCGTTCACCATGCTCCGGACACGACGTGCATGGCGTGGCGCCTCCTCTCTGGACCCCCTTCACATATGCAATTCGACGTCTCCTCATGCGTTTCCGGCCACAGCCCCGCCATTGTGCTTCCCAGGCCCGTATGTCTCAGCGCGGTGGTTTTCAATTTTTGGGCATTGCCAGCTTTTCAGCCGTATTGTAGTGCAGCTGCACAATTGAAGTGGAGCCTCTATTGTAGTGAGATGTGTTCTAGTCATATCAAAACGGGTCTGCAAAATTTTGGAAGCTCCACCATTCACGGATGGAAGAGGGCTAGACTGCATTACGACCGGAAGGTGTTGGAAATGAATGAGGGAAGCTATATGCGTGGGGTGGTCGCATCGGATCTTCTAACCCCCCTCCAAGGTGTGTCCTATCTTTGCCGCTGCGTGGGGCGAGGATTAACATCTCGTCTCTTGCTTCCACATGGAGAGTCTTGCCGACGAGCGGAGGTGGGAGAGCGGCGAGAAGCTCTTGGCTTTTCGAGCCATAGCTGAAGCCCTTGCGATCAGCTCCAGAAGCTCTCCTTTCATGTCCTTGCCGTCAAATGTCGCGCGTCGAGATATTTTGGAGCAAAATTCCTCCTTTCATGTGGAAAAGACTTCATGTTGATATCATAATCAGACGATCTTATCCGGGATTGCAGGGGCTTTGCCTTGTATGGGGTGAGTGTTGACGTGGGTTCGAGCTTTTCCTGACAGCTTTTCTCGCACACTTCCCCTCCCCTCACTCCAGGCTTGTCTCCATTCAAACGACTCGAGGGGGAAGAGGAAGAGAAGGAGAAGAGAGGGTGGAGATGAAATGTTCAAGTTGCAGTTGCACGCACTCACTCGTTATAATGGCTTTTTTTTGCGCGCGCGTGAAAATTTGAAATTTTTCTCTTTCCTCGCCGAAAATTTCTCTGACCGTGAAAAATTCCCTTGACCTTCAAGGGCAGTCGACATTCAGAAATTCATCTCACGGCTGACTGGACCTCGTCGTTCTGACTCAGACGCTCTATCTTCGTCTTTCTGTCGCAGACGACGACGTCTCGAAGCAAGCGACGAAGAGAGACGCTTGAGCAGTTCCATACGTCTCTCTCTCTCTCTCATTTGGAGCTTGTCGCGCACTTCCTGACCTCATCAGATGAATCATACAAAGCTCCTCTTCCCTTCTCCTCTTGCTGCTCAGAGAGTCTTAGAGCATATTAAAGTATCCAAGAGATGTGCGCGCACGTTGACGGCGTGAAGAAAAAGACGTCACAAAGCTCATTTACCCCTCCTCCGTGTTCCCCCTGCAAGACGGATCTCCGAGAATCTTCTTCTCTTCCTCTGCAACCTCCTTCGACTACAACATCGTCCTCTCCTGACGAAGGCGAGTGGGAGTCTTCGAGCGACGGGGGTCCGTGACGTTGAGTTTTTATCTTCTTAACGAGCAATAAGCCTTGCGCGTCCTACTCGCCTCCTCCTCCTCCTCCACACATGTTTATGCCCGCTAACGTGTCCGATCTCTGCAGCGGCGCGTTGATGGGCCGCGTTAGTCCTCGGATCAGTTCGATATTTCAAAATTGAAATTAAGAGACAGGCTTCCATGATGAAATTTCTGGTCGATCACAAGCGAGTGAGTGGTGTGGCGCATATCCGGATTAAGACAAATTATTGCCTTCAGCCATTTCCCAACTAATGCGCTGATTAGGTCTTCTCGCGCCTCCTTCTCCTCTCCTATGTCAAGCCAGAAGTGAGAAGAGAGAGGAAAGGCTCAAGAGTTTGAGCTATGAATAAGCGGCTCAGCAAACCATTTGCGTCTTTCCCGTACTTGATGATTCTTCACGTTTAGCCACTGCTTAATTCACCGAACCAAATCCGTGCTCGACTATATAAGTGGGCTGCACTCTTCTCGTCTTTCGTTCTTTATATTGGGCAAGTTATGTTACAGTAATAAATAAGTTTCACAAACGTCCTTCTTTGATCTTAAAACCCTAGACCACGTCTAGTTTTACATTTCGTCATGAGTCTTCGCCTCTTCGTTTTTTCCTTCTTTTGCTCTCATATGATGTCTGCGTGAGGGGGGCACGATTTTCGTCCCGTCGACGCATTCGCCGGAAACTTAAATTAGCTGAAATTCTGCGTCGAGGAGGCATCTCCTTGGGCGGTTCTTCTCTCTTTTCCAAGTCACATCGCGATCCAACCACCGCTTCGTGCATACCAAGAGGAGAAGGAGCTTCTCTGCCTCTTCTTCTCCTCTTCCACCCGCCGTCTCGTCTTCCACCACTAGGCAGTCATTTCATCACGTCAACATATTTATTTACTAGTTTTCTAGTCGAAAGCCGCGGAATCGAAATCAGCACCACGGCGCCCCCGGTGCAAATAGGTTTCATGCATTTCGAGATTTTCTCTTTTTTCCCGATTTCCCTCTATCGCCTCCTCGTGGATTAAAGCGAGATGTGTGTTGTTTATGAGATAAGCGCGGAAATTGTGTTTTCCCTTTTGTTTATCCCGTTATGTGAAAGCATCTCATCATCAACATCGAGAACGATTCACCGTGCCATCATTCGTTTCTTGATCGTTCTCGTTGTTTTGGGAACTTATCATTTTTTGCACTGAACTTGTTGTTTTCTTTTCGAAAAAACCACTCACCCACCCTCTAAGTCTGCTCTTTGCGCCGGTTCGTCCTTAAGTTTTTCTTCCTTCTCCATCCCTCGTCCTCGCTTTCAGTCGTTTGTGGCAAACATACAAACAGAGAGTGAGCAAAAGAAGCAAAACACACACACTCCTTTCCTCTCCTGCACCATGCAGATTGTGCTAATTCCATCGCAAACAGCAAGCAGCTGACTTGTAGCAGATATTTCTCTGTCTTTTCCGATAGACCAACTTTGAATGTGCAAATTTTTGTAGGCAAAAGTCATTTTGCTGACAAGTCTGAAAATCGCGAGCAAAACAAGAATTTGTCTACTCTTCCTCGTTGTCCCGGTAAAATCAGGGGCGGTGGGCGAAGCGGAGGCTGACTTCCCGGAGAGTGAGACGAAAAAGAACTGACGCGCGCTCATTTCGATGCTATCGGCGGGTGGGCGCTCGGCGGCTCGGCGACGACGGCGACAGGGAGGCCGCCGTGCACCCGCTTGGTTCCGGTTGTTGCTTGTCTCACTCACCTTACTCCCTCCGTGGACTACAGACTTTACTCGTCCTCCGCATACCTCAAGTGCCCTAGTTCTGTCCTCTCTCTCTCACCCATTCTTTGACACTCTTGACTCTTCCGGTGCGTCCGTTTGAGTGCTTTATTTTTGTTCGGTCTCGTTTCGCACTTTGGACTGTTCCCGCTGGTCTCTCTCTCGTAGGCATTCTTTATTCATTGGTCTTATGAAACGTGGACGTCAGGGAGCCGATGCGTCGCGTCGCTCATTCAGCTTTTCGCACTAAGAGCGGTTGGATAAACGTCTGAAACTCTCTAAAGCTTCGGGTGCCTGAAGCTGACGAAGCAGGCGTCGCTGTGACTTTATCTCTGCTTTCCCATTTCGTCTCTCCCGAAAGAGGCCCTCTTAAAGGCGTTGACACCTGTGGCGGAGCTCTCGGCAGCCTCGTATGTTCCCTTGTGGACAGCCACACGGTGAATGAATTGGGTCGTTTACCGCGCGCGCGTAATATTTTTGCGCTCGCGCCTTGCTTGCTTCATATGAATGAAAGCAATCCACGTCGAAGGTGCGCGGGGGTTCTTGCGCCATTCGCCTGGCGCACTCTTAGAAACGGGAGAATGATGTTTGGAAAATGGAAAATCGGTAGAATAGAAGGCGAGCCCGTGAGCTTTTGATTTCTGTACGCGCGAGTTCTGAACGGAGGCGCTGTTGATAAGCCGATTTGGCGACTTTTGACATTGTCGCATGTCTTTCAATGGCGGAACTGGCCGCCGAGTGTGTGAGGGGGAATTTTTGGCACCCCCCTGACGAGGACGTGAGGACGTTCTCATGTTGACCTGTCGAACCCGTCCTTTGGGGCCGGGTTTCATATGATTTGTACCTGGTGTTAGCTGCCACAATGAGAAGAATTGAATTGTTCCGCCTTTGTGCAAAGGTTGCAAACTAGAGCTGCTCTTCCTCTTCCGCCCTTTTACTCTCCCGTGTCGGGCTGACGGGAGGGGGGGGGGGGGGGTGCAACCTGCCCTTTTGTCCCTGAGGACTTCCTCACTCGTTCTGTGCTTAAGCCCTTCCTTCCTTGTCTTGAGGAAGAGAAAAACGATAAAGTTGCTAAGAACAAAGTGTGTCTGACGTGTGGGCCTCCGTCTGTTTACGAGCAAGATTTCGTTTTCAGAAAAATTCCTCTCGCAACATCACTTTTATTGTTACTAGTATCTGACCACTTCTGATCAGAATCTGGCTAGAACGCATTTTCTGATTGGTCAGCAGGTTTACGAATTAGTGGATGCTTTTTTTCCTGGGAACGATCAAAGTCTTCACGTCTTGATGCTGATCCAGTGGCTGACACATCATTCGAGAAGCATTTCCTGTCTTCCTAGAACTTCTTCTCCTGACTCTCCATAGCTGCTTTTCTCTCTCCCCGAAACCAACACACCTCAAATGGGCTTCAGGAAGCGTTTTAGTCAGCATTCTTCGTACTCTTGCTCGCTCCCCTTACCCATTTTTGGCCTTGACTTCAATGACGTCGTTTGCCTCAAATAATAATAGAAGACCCGCAGTGTTCAAGAAATCTGCGAGAAAAGTGCGAAGTAGCGAGTTGTTGGGCCCGGTGGCCCCCCAACTGGGCCTTCTCTCCTCCTCCTCTCCCACCTCGTGGCGCTCCTCCTGGAGGCCAGGCCAGAGAGTCAAAAGTAACACAATTATTTCTCCTGCCGCCGCTCCCGAGCGGGCGCCCTTTTCCTGGGCGAGCGCCACGCCAGTCGCCGCGCGGTGGCGCCTCCACCATCGCTGGCTTTCACATCAATTGAACGTCCGTCCGTTTTGGCGTGCACGGCTTCAGGGGAGAGTCGAGTAGTCGTGTTCGTTATTCGGGAAGTACAATCGGTCTCTTTCCGGAATCTATAGTATAGCTCCGAGTTTTGTCTTTGTCACAATTTCCCACTCCCCGATTCAGCCTTCTCAGAACCTTCACGTCTTCTGGAGAATGATCATGTTGTTGACTTGTTCGCAGTTCTCAAGACTCCTTGTAGTGGATGACAAGAATGCTCTGTCATAATAATGCCGGACCCAAGTGGCTTCATAACTTTGTGAGCAATGCTGATGCAGCGACGAGAGAGATAATATGCGTGAGCTGTTCTGTTTTGTCGAACTCTCACGAGGGAGAGCAGCAACGAACGAACGAAGGTGTGAGACAGCTCATTAAGCAAGGAGTGAAAGATGAAGAAGTCTGGCAACACCTTGACTTCTTCTTCCCTCTCAGTTTTTTGGGCGTTCACTAACATGTCAGGAATTCGGTTCAGAAAAAACCGCCATGATCTCGGATTTCAAGCTCTCTTCTAACGCCGCGCGCCCGCGAGAAATGGCGTCAACAGCCTCCTCTTGACTGGAGGGACACGTGCCGTTGAGGCCACTTGGTCTAGACTTGGAGATCCATGGGAATGCCCGTGATATGTGAGAAGTGAAGCCAAACAAGCACAAATACAAGCATCACCTCTGCTTTGATCCTTCTCGAAGCCTCTTACAACTTCTGAAGATTAGTCTGCACGTTGTCTTCTCATTCAGCAAAATTCTTCTCCTCCTTCCGCCAACGAGAGCAGAGTCACTCATTGTTTACTCTCCGTCTGTCTCTCGCTCTCTCTCTCTCTCTTTTTCTTCTTTCAACCTAAGCCGAGTGAGCACGACGATCATTTGCTGGAAAGGAGGCGCCTCCTTGGACAAAGACCACCCGCCTCTTAGTCTTCTTTCTTTCTTCCTTGCTTCTCCTTCTATTTCAAAAGTTCCCCGTTCCGTAACTCCTCCCTGAAGAAGTTTTTTCTCTCTTCTTGAAATTCGGTTTCTGATCCGTGGGAGATGAAAGATGTCCCTGTGCTTTTTCCCTTTGCCACCTGGTCCTTCTGTCCTTGCTCTTCTCTTCTTCTTCTCCTTCAGGGCGCTGTCTGAGTGGCGCGGTGGAGCGTGAGTGGAAGGGGGGAAGGCCGCCTCAGGGGCAGTGCTGCGGACGCGCGGCGGCCTCAGCAAAAACGTCTCCCCCTCTGTGAACTGAAGAGAGAGAGCAGTGGAGGAGATGTTCATTGTTGACTTTCCTGTGCGCTCTTGCGCGCCAACTCCTCGCAAGAGCGACGGCGGCCGGCCGCAGCCCGCCACCCGGCTGCCGCCAAAATGAATGAGCTCACAAACGGCCGCCGCCGCGGACGGCAAAAAGCACAAACAGAGCGGCGACCCTCCCACGCAAAAATTTTCACCGCTTCATCCCTCTTTGTCCTCCTCGTCGTTGAGTTGGTTCAGTTTTGGATGTTCCCGGCCTTCCCCCCTTCATCCCGCAGCTCCGGTTTTGATCAAATTTCCTTTATTTCGACCATGCAGCGACTGGTTCGGAGACTCTCTGGATCGTCTCTGGATTGTGTGGGGCTGGGCTATTTGGCGAATTTGACCACTGTGTTGTCTAGCTCGTCCTTTGGTCTCTTTCAGCACGATTCCTCTAGGGAACACGAAACCAATGCCATTCGATGACCATGCAGTGTGGTCTTTCTTGGTTCTCCTTTCTCTCCGGCTCCAATGTTCTCCCTCCCATCTCGCTCCAACTCCGTAATATTTGCACATGCTGACTTCATCACGACGACGACGTCGTCGCTCTAGAGCGGGCAGGCCATTTTTAGTCCGCCTGCGGGGAAACATGCGTCAAATTTGGAAATGAAGGCACTATTTTTTCTCCTCCCCCCCTCCACTTGACTGGCATGGCGCGCAACTCTTCGTTGATGACTTGTCAGTCAATGAAAAGCCTTGTCCGCTGCGAGGGAGGGTGTTTTGAGCGATTTGAACCTCTTGACTTTTGGAGTGGCCGTTTGGACGTCTCCTTCAAAAGAGAGACTTTTCAGTTTGTCGAGGTCATCGATCCTTGACGAGGAGTCCAAAAGGGGACACGACGACGAGGAGCCCACGGGGATGGCTTAGGGGTGCCATGTTTATGATTGGACATTTGAGGATGCGCATATTTGATGACCGACGGGACGCGACTCTCTGCCGCGACGTGGACTGCGCAAGCGCGTGGCTGGCAGCTAGGGGAAGAAGGGGAGGGGAGAGGAGGAAGCTCCGACGCGCGTGCGCACGCCGGTTCCTTGACTTCCCCCGCGCGCGTTCGGGCCCCCGCAAACTCTACGACTTTTGGCCAAGGCACTCTTCCTCGTTGACTACGGTCTCTTTTGATCTTTACCCTCTTCCCGGTCTCAAGCTGTTTTTTGAAAATTTCCGACCATTCATCTTTTTAATGTCGACGATTCACCTGATGATTGAATGAATTCCTGAATGACTCGACAGTCATGAGGATCCTTGGCGGCCGCGCCACTTCGCCCAGTCCGCGCGATTCACTCTCGTTTTTGCTTTTTTGGATCCTCTTCCAACGAGGTCGACGCCTCCTTCCAGACTCGCCTTCGTTCCAATTTCTTCAGTCGTTCCGCGTTCTCAACTAGACTGTAGACCCGATTTCAAAAGTTTCCAAATTTCTCGCTTTTCAAGATTTGGTGACTCAGATTGGCTACCGGGCGCGCCACTTGAAAGAGATGTGTCATACAGGCAGTGAAGAGGCCGGAGGTCTCACTCACCCCTTTCCATTTTCTCTCTCTCTCAGCTCTTTTCCTGAAATCTTGCACGGTCTGCACCGACTCAAGCCTTCTTCTCGAACAACGAGAAGGAGGCCGACTCAGGGCCTTCTCATTCACAGTCCCGACACTGTTTTCTTCCCACGCCTCACTGGATGTTGACATTCATTCAGCTTTTGGCCTCTTCAGTCTTCTCGGTGAATGACTTCTGTTGACTACAAGTTTTGCGAAATTCTGCAAATCGCTCAGAGTCGCTACTCATCGGGATTGACGTGAGTCTCTGTCTCCCAGGAGAAGGCGACCGTGTTCCGCCATTTCATATCCGCTTTCTCACCATCTGTTTACAACCTTTTCGAGCGCCTTCTCAACTTCATTTTCCTCATCAGTTTTAATCGTTCTTCGCTCATTTCCACTGAGAGCATCGAAAGATCCTCCTTCTGCGTGGGGCACATTGAGGCCGCCGAAGGCTCAAACTTCCCCAGGGAGATCTCCGAGCCTTCATCGCACGAGCATGAGAGCAAAGCGGCAAAGCGGCGACGCGTGGGCTGTACCATTTATTTCCACAACTCTTGAGAAGTGAGAGAAGGGGAGACTTTTGCCAATGCGTGGGTGTCGAGTCGAACCCGGCATTCGCGACTTCCTCACTACTAATTATGGCTGCTAAAAATTCTCGCCTGTCTCTATTATTGGCAGCTCTCGACCCAATAGGCGCAGCAAGATTTATACCAGCATGATGTATACGACACTCCTGAAAGAGAACTGAAAACCACAACATAGAGAATTGACTTTGAGGGAGAGATGGAGAGGATGCACAAAGGTCAGGATGAACCGGCGATGCTCTCGCGAGCATAATTAGCACGCTCGATGGCGTTGATTCCAATGAGAGTGAATGCGAGTGATGTCGAACTATGAGGACAAATTGTTGTTTGAGAGCTATTTTCTGAGAGAACGGAGCCTTTTTAAAAACATCATTTCACAATTTTGACCTCGCTCGCTCTCTCTCTCCCTCTCTGAAAGGGGGAAGGAAGAGAAAATTGTGATTCTCACAGTGCATTCGTCGACCTCTCGTCGACATTTCTTCTTATGCTGAATCAGTTTGGCCTCCGCAGCCACAACGTCTGCTCTCTTCTCCTTCTCTGGCTTTTGCTTTTGGTTTCTACACCTTCTTTTGCCTTTCGAAAGGTTTAGTCTTTTCGCGAAGTTGCTCCCAATTCGTTGAACCTTCTTTCTCTCGACAGTCTCTCTTTCCACTTTTTGGAGTTGTTGCCACCGAGCTCCCACTTTACATCAGAACATCTCTAAAGTGAAAAAGCGAGCAATCGATGTTTTGAGATGTTCTGAACGCCCGGGTGAACTGTTCGAAACCGGCTCCGTTGTGTTTCGTCTGAAGAAAATGTTGGCGCGTGCCTGGTAATTCGGTTGCTTTCGATCTTCTTTGCGACTTCTTCGTCTTTCTTCCAGACCGTTCTCATGATTCCTTCCTCGCATCACAGATCTCTTCTTCCAAAAAATTCATTAACCCACGTAGAGCCTACGTGCTCGATGTCAGGGGTAATCACGCCGGCGACGTCACGTCAACGGTCCAGGAAATGGCCGCAGAAATCTTGTTGACCGCCGCGTCGCCAACAGTGTTTCATCTCCCTTGCCCCTTGCCCCCATTCCCTCGAAATTGAAACTTTCTTCTTCTCATTCAACGGTTTGAAGATCTGCCCACCAAATGACGCCGCCTTCCCTCGAATGGCCTGATCCGCGCCCACGTTTTGTAGACCTTTTTCTTGCCGTAGGCGTCACGTATTTGCTCCGTTCTTCCAAGCGAGCGACGTCGAAATTGAAGCAAACTCTGGAAAGGATGAGGCGGAAAATCTTCTCGCTTGTCCTTCTCCTCCTCCTCTTCTGCTACGCGGGATCATGCCCGGCGTCCCTGGAGAACACGCGTCAGCCTATGCGAAGACGGTGAAGGGGGGCGGAACCGTATCGTTCGTTGCTACACCCCGGGCATTGTGCATAAAAGCCCCGCGGGCACCGGGAAACGGCTCTGCGGTTCAAAACTCGCTCTCACGCTCTCACCTCCCTCTCCAGTACTGTAATTCCCACTTCGTCGAAAGAAGAGTCATGCAGGTCTGTTGGTCTCTCTTCTCCCTTCTCCTCCTCCTCCTCCTCCTTCTTCTATGTAATTTGTCGCCTCGAGAAGAACTTTAAAGCTTTCGACTTTCCATTGAACGAGCTTGAAATAGTAAATTACCTCTTGCAGATTGTAGCAGACGGCTGTTGCACTCGGGTCCGACGAGTCAAGGGGGTGGCGTTCGGGCCGAGGCGCGCAATGGCCGTAGCCGCCGCCTCGTCGTCCACTTGCTCGTCGACGATGGACGAGTGGAAGTCGGCACTGAGGTCACGGGCCAACGAGAGCCAGGTTTCGACTTCCTCCTGTTTCTTACCTGTCACACACTTTCCCGTGCGTAAATGATCGGGGGACAAAACTCTCACGGGTATTACAAGGTATCAGGGTGTTAAGAAAGTACCCGGAATCTTTGGACTTTCCGACTTAGCTTTGAGTTTCCCAAGCCGATTCAAAGTGGAACGCATACTAGACCCCGAGACTACTCTGCAGGCCAAAGATGAGCG
>JAQIXL010000642.1:0-27279 GCA_034700245.1 Poikilolaimus oxycercus | reverse complement strand
CACATCTCCTTCGCTCCTTCGAGGTCGAGAGCGCCGGAGCCCGCCGTCGGGATACGGTAGAAGGAGGACTTCCAGGCGTAGAAGTTCGTCGCGTTCCTGCTTCCTTCTTGTGCTTTGGGAGAGAGACGGACTGGAGGAGAGGGCAGGTGAGCTGCTGGCGGAAGACGATGTCGATGATCTGGATCGGCGTGAGGACGCGCTCGTCCAGCACCTTCGAGCTGCAATTGGCATGAGAGGAGAGGGGGAGGGAGGAGTACCGGGCCTTGCGGGTGTCCAGGACGACGGGGCCGACGCACTGCAGCGAGAGGCCGCAGTTGGTGCGCTCGCGGGAGTCGCGCGCCAGCGACACCTCCGCCTCGAGGCGCATCGTGCCACGGCCCTCGGGGAACTCGATGCGGGCGATGGAGTAGAGCTGGTGCTGGCCGTCGAAGGCGATCGCGAAGGGCTCCTTGAAGATCTGCAGACTCCTCTCTCTCCTTTCTCTTCTCGAAGGCCACCTCGGGATGCGCCTTGACGACGCCCCAGAAGATGGCGCGATTCTCGTCGCGGTCGAGCTTGCGCGAGCCGGGATGGAGAACCTCGACGTGGTACTGGATGACGACGAGGTTGTGGCGGGACACCTGCTCCTTCTCTCTCCTCTCCCTCCCCTCACCTTGATCTCGAAGAAGTTCGTGCGCACTCCGATGTGGCGACCGAGGCTGCCCACATCGGGACGAGCCGCCAGCTCGCGCACATTCATGCAGGCGAGCTCCTTAGTCTGGTTGAGAGGAGAGGGCGGAGGGGCACCTGCAGCAGCGGCGGCGCGAGCTCGCGCGGCGAGGCCGTCGCCTTGGACTCCTCGCGCGACGACGAGAGCGAGCTCCTTCGCTGTGACGAGAGACCGTCTGGCGAGCGGCTGCCCGAGTCGCGCTCATCAGAACTCGCGTCCGAACTCGAGCGAACCATTTTTCAGTCAACTGCAAGAGCAGCTATGACTTTCTTTGCTTTGTTATTGCTTTGTTAGTGCGAAGGCCTGCTTTTGGGCCCCCACTAGAGTTTACAGCCTTTTCATATTGTAAACTTTGACCTTTATTCGCTGGGCAATCTTTTCAGATAAGCGAAGCCCAGAGGCAGTGGGCATGCTCTCCCGTGTAACCCAGTACTTGTAGAGAGGGGTCATAGTGTGCTCTCGGCAAAAATCCTTTCCAAAAAAGGCTTGGAAGCTTGAAAGCGAAAAAGCGCTGCATGAACTTTCGAAAAATGTTTTTTGGTTTCGAGAGTCACCCGATTAAGAGTTTTCAGTCATTTGCAAAACTTTTTCGGGTTTGGAAAGAGGGGAGGGGAGGGAGAAGGGGGAGGGGAGGGACTGTCAATGGAGGCAAGTTCTTTATTCTCGAAGGCCTTGGGAAGGGATTCAGGGGAGATGTTCTAAAGAACAAGGGCAAGTCCGGTGGGACAGGCTAGAGGAGGAAGCAAAAAGGAAGGAGGCGGGATGTGGGAAGCAAGAGCCGCTGCAGGCAGGCAGGCAGTCAGGCAGCAGAGGCGGCCGGCCGCAGCAGGTCTCGGGAGGCCGCCTAGGGAGGAGAAGGCTGAAGGCTTACCTTGGAGGCAGAGAGCGACCACTTGACGGCAGGGGGGTTCGTAGACTGACGCTCTCTCCAGGCGAACAATGACATTTCTCTGCATCTCCTCTCATGAAAAGGTGTCAGTTGCTTGATTCAAATATTCTTCGCACTTTTAATAAGAGAAAGGAAGGAGGAGTTCGTTCTCGCAACGAAGGTATCAAGGAGAAGATGGCACATCAAAAGAACTAATCCGACACTTGCTGGGTTCTGCCAAGATCTTGACCAAAGTTTGGTTCCACAGCATTTTCTCAGGAATTCTGTCATAATCAGTTGCCGCGACTTCTCTCTTTATCAAGCAGGCCACAGTGCCTTTGATGCTTCCGCTTTTCTCATCTTACAGGAAGAAGGCTCCCCAAAGACTGATTCTTCACGTAACTGACTGATCCTACACGTTCTGAAGAGTTCAAAATAACAACTAAACAATCACAGAAAAACTTCATGCTCCGGTTTGAAGCTTTGACAGACCAGCTCTTGAACACCCAAATAGCATACATGAATCAAATTTCTGTAAACGAAAACAGTTGACGACGCGTTAGGTACAGGGATTGGAACTGAGATCGAGGCTTGAGGTCGGTTGATGCTTGAGAACTCTTCGTTGTCTAAGGCGAAGAAGCTAACTTCTACTCTGAAAGGCGTTCTTGTCAGTTACTAGAAGTGGAAGAAACCTTTCGGGGAATTTCTGCACGATGCCGATTACACTTAATCGATCATCAAAAAGAAATAAATCAAAGTCGAGAGTGTCGATAACATGTGAAAGTTGTAACTGAACGAGTTCAACATAAAAATTCTTCACTTACTCTTCGACAAGGCGATTGTTCAAGGAAATGTTTCTGCTTGCTGGCTGAAGTTCCATTACAAAGTAAAACATTTGTTGTTTGATTTAGCAAAACAACTGCGTGTGGTTCTCTCCGGTGTTGATAAAGTAAGGCCGCCTGAAATACGACCGAGGTCACAAAGGCTGTAAAACGTACTCTAGTCGTTGCATTTTCACTCCGCTCCAATATTGCTAAATCAAACCACAACGGATCCTGAAGATTTGGTATTCCTCGAAGACTGGAGACAAACCGTTTCATCAAAAATGCTGTGCGGGTCATAAATTCCAAGCGACGATCGATTGTTTTCAGTTCTTCTCAGCAATAATCCAGCCTCTTTTGTGCTGTTGTGAAAATTCACTATACGATCATATCGATGTGGCAATGGTAGAGTTAGTGGTCTTCTTCCTAAACTCCAATACGTCCATTGACTCAAGCTAACCACTTTTTCGTCCTCGAACAATATAACAGGCGAACTCACAAACAGTGGATTCTGGGTTAACCTGAATTATTATTGTTATTCTTATTACTCCTAACAATTCTGCACCTGAACACATTTGTCTTTTCCTTCTTTTGGTAAGTAATCAATTCCTTCCACTTCACTCGTTGTCATACTTTCCACAGAAACATTGCGTCGCATCAGTCCACCGCTTCTTCGTGAAAGCTGGCTGATATTCTAGAAAGTTGCCTGGTTGCCACATCACGAGTCGCCTCCTCACCATGGTTATAAACTGGAAGTTGTTCGTCAGATCAGTCCATGAGAGGACAAGAGTAGAATAAATCGGGCTGTATATCAGCGATGTCTTCTCTATCCCCATACTCGGAAGAGAAGCAATGTGTGTCTTATCGAGAGGCAACATTGATAACTTCTCCTAAGATAGAGATTAGCGGCCTTTCTAATCCAACCAAGTGAAATAACGTCATAAGTTGTGGATAGAAGAAGTAGAAAGCTAAGCCGACAGCCACTCCAATGACTAAAAGAACAGCTACGCAAATGATCAAAAATATTCTCCAGCGTCGACTTTTCTTGGCTGATAACTCGGCGTGCTCAATACAGTCCTCCGGCTTCCAGCCGTAAATTTCCAGGAGCTACAATAAAAGCGTCCAACATCTGCTCCATTCGAACCTTATCATCATCGATTCGTTTGTCGAGCCATTTCTTTAAGTGTTCATTTAACAAATTTATGACTGAATTCATGTAAACCTGCAAATGTGAGAAAAATAAAACCTTCACAAATGTCTCACTTCGTTCCTCGTGTTATTATAGTTGAGACGAAGAAGTCTGTTCCGTTCCTCAAATCCACTACGAGTTGTTCCAAGGAAGCACATGATTTCTTTTAGTGACATCTGGTTGAGATGCCTGAAAAGCTTCCTTCTTCGTTGTTGTTTTTATGATGGCTTGCAGGAACAGCAAGGCAACAAATAGCCCTCAATGAGGGTGCAAGGCGGGTTGGAGAGGGAGATTGGATGGGTCGGGCGGGCGGAGAGGGCTGCACCCGAATATTCGCAGAGGCGCTCGGCCCTCGCCACGCGCGAGAGGTCAGCGCCGACCCGAGGCCGAAAGTGTCCAGTCTGCCCCTCCCTCTAAATATTCCTCTTTTGTCCCACTCCCTCATTTGTTTATGGCAAAGCGATACTTTGATTGGCGTTTCTTCTAGTTCGTTTTCATCGAAGTCTCACCTCACTAAGGGTAGATGTTCATTGCCAATACAATGTTGTTGATTTGCCTTCTTTTCTTCAGCTTCCACGAGCCATTTTTTCACCTTAGGCGTGTGATTCTGCAATGAATTGAATTTTCAACCCAAGTTCTTCTAACCTGTGCGGATGGTGGAGCTTTATTATGAGTTAGTAGTAATGGAACAGTAGATGCAGTTTGTTCACCATTGCTTACTACGTTGGACTGTCTTCCCTAAACACTCTTATGAAACTAACGAAAAGCCAACCTGATCCTGTTCCGGCGTATCGATTGCGTCATATCCTAGTGGCATAGTATCTTCTTCGCCTGCTTGAGAGATGGAGTCGAGACCGTCTGGTGGAAGAAGGCGGCCCAGTACTGAGCCCATGAGAGGTGGCCTTCGCCAAACTTCCCACAAGAAAAACGCTCTAAACGCAGTTATTGTAAGCAGGCTCCCTTATCAACCAACGGTCAAACGGGAATGAGTTCACGGGCAACTTCAACAACTTCTTTGTCCTAGCTTGTTGTAATTCTGGCGAAAAAAAAGAAGAGAATATGTTGTGGAGCTCTGAATGAACAGGAACTCACAGACGAACAACGAAAACGTGAGGTGTTGTCAAAGGCCGTTTGTGTGCTTCAGCATCGATTCCTCTTATCATAAGCACACTTCTCCCTCGCTCTCTCACACTGCCATGGCATTTTTGCAAAAGGGAGCATTCGGCACTACAAACTAGCAGCATGCGCGTCGTGCTTTCAAGAAAGGTAAAACAGACGCGCTTCTGGACAAAAGCAGAAAATTGCTTGTTTCCTCTTCAAGGGATACACCACAAAACATGCGATTGTATCAAACCTCATCAACTTGAAACACATGTCATCGGAGTTCTCAACATTCACTCATCTTCCTCTCCCTCTGACATCCCGACATTTCGCTTTCTGACAGCTCGGCCTTCCATTATTCTCGCAATGCGAATTTCCCTAAAGAGGCTCCCTTACGCTGTGTAATTCTCTCTTCCTCCTCTTCCGTAATAACTTTCCCTTTGTCCAGATGCCGGGCACAATTCAATTCTTCTTCCTTCTCCCGTACTCGCTTCCCCCGAGACCTCCTCCCCTTTCCCCTCCTCGTAATGCAACCGCCGAGCCTTCGTGCTGCGAGCTTTTTTTCTCGTTTTTGTCTTTCTCTCTGAGGCCTCCTCCCTCAGCGAGGAGCGGGTGTCGCGCCTCGAAGGGGAGATGAAATGACTCAGCGCCGGCTGCTGGTCAAATCTCCGTTGAGGACGGCCAGTTGCTGACGTCGCCGGCCTCTCCCTCCTCCTCCTGTACATGCTGCCCCCTCCCCCTCTCCCTCCTATCACGAATCGTCTCACCATCTCGTCGACTAAAAACGGCTCCTTCACGCTCGCCGTGATGGCCGGCCCCCTTTTGTGCTGGGCGTCCGCCGGTTTGGAGTGCGCAGTGGCGGCTCGCAGCTCCGATTTCACTCTTCGAGGCCACTCGACTGGCCTTCCCCCCTCCAAACACAGCTCGCATAGGTTTCACCCGGCTCGTATCAATGCGCCGGCCAGACGCGGTCAGCAGGGCTGCCCGAGACTGATAAGAGCCTCCTCATGAGACCTCCAACCCTATTCAATTCCTCCTTTTACTACCCTTTTGTTTTTATGAACAATTCAGTTGCCAAGATTTTTCTTCTTCAACAAGAGAGCCGTCATAAATATCTCGTCCTTCAAGGCCGAATCCATCTTCTTCGCCGTCTTATTACGTCTTGAACGATGTTCGAGTGCTCAAAGACGACCGCCCCTTCTCCTCTCTTCAGCAGCTCTTTTTATCTTTCTCCCAGCATGGAAATGTCTTTCAATTCCATTGAAGACAAGTCGAGGCCAGTCTGGCCGACTTCCCTGTTCAGTCTTGAGGCTATCGTCCCCTTACGAGGCTATTTGCACGCTTTCTGAGACAAAGAGAAGGCGACCGTGACGCGATTTCGCACTCGGCGTCTCGAAGGGCCGAGAGAGTCGCAGGTGGCGTCCCTCTCTCTTTGCGGGTTCTGAGCCCCCCGCTTTTGGGTGCTGAGCGAGCCTTCGCCCTCTCTCCTCTCTCCCCGTTGCTTCCTCTTTCACTGCTTTGAAAGTCCGCGCCCTTGTAGTCGGGCGGTGTCCAGCGCCGTGTACGAATTGGTAATGAGGCTGTGTCATGTTGGATTTGTGTTCTTTGTGGTTGCATTGCTCGTCTTATTGCCTTTCCTATGAGAAATTCTTCATCAGAGCTCGGTCGTTTCAGCATCCATCCAAATTCCTCCTTGTCGCCACGCATTTCCTCTCCTTCTCTTTTCAGGCGTTCCCCCTTCCCCTTCCTGGCTGGTTCCTTTACCCGACGGCCTTCGGCGAAATCTGCTCGGTCATCGTTCTTTCCCCCTTCATTCCGTCTCTTCTTGCAGGCTCTTTTCCCCCTTCTCCTCTCCAATTTGTCGTTTCCTATCCATCGAGAGAAGAAGCCGAGCAATGTTGTGACTTGTCCATCCCTTCCCTTCACAATCTGCCGACGAGGTGTTACAAACGACCGCGTAGTATCTTCTTCTTCTTCTTCTCCCACAACCATCTCTCGGTTTAAAGCCGTCCCGCCTCTTTGTTGTTCGCCTCTGTCCCTCTCGTTCCTCGTCGTAAAAGTTCTCTTCTCGACCTTCCTTATTATTCCCGACATAGCTCTATTTGTTCCAAGAGCGGCTTTTAGTCGTAATCGATCAGCTAGACGAATTCGATCTTCATCTCAATTTCCACGAGAGGGACGGAAGAGCATCCGAGAGCATTAGTCTCTCAAATCCGATCCATGCTGGCATTTCCCACAATTCCTTTGTGAGTCGCGTAATTCGAAGGCAGCCCTGTTGACAAGGGAGGCCTCCCCCGACTGTCCATCGCCCCTCTCCCTTTCGGCGTCCTCCTCGCATCCCTTCAATTATCACGGTCTCGTGCACAAATTGACGCCAGTGCCCTCGGGGGCCCCCAGCACTCAGCCCCCGTTCTCATCCCCCTTCTCATCGTGTTAGTATGAACATCGCTGATCTGATATGCATCAGTTGTTCTTGGGAAACTATAAGTGCCATTTTTCTGCCTTCTTTCATGAACATGAGGAGTTCCCTCTTCGACGACTTTCGTATCTCGCTCGAAGTTGAATGTCCGAGAAGGAGTGAAACTCCAAATGAGAAGTGTCGGGGCGCGCGGCGAACTCGCCTTCCTCTCTAATTGGAATCGACGATCTCGCGCCTTTTCACACGCTCGCCTCGCTTCCTCCGCTTCCTGCATTCCTTGCTCTTCGAGGTTACTACGAACTCCTCTTGTTTCTTCTTCTCACCCTTGCCCATTGCCGTCTCACTGCTGCTAGAAAATGAATTCTGATGGGAACAATCGCTGAATCTTCGCGGCAATTCCTGCTTTCTCACGAGTTGGGAATCGCAAAAGTATTTTATCGCGTTTCTCTGGATTGAGAAGAAACGCATGACTGCTTACAGGTGCTGAAACGGGTGTAGGATGACGCTCTACCCGACACTCGAAGACATGGTCGTCCATCAACAACTTCACAATGTCAGTGAGCTCTTTGTGGCCATGCCCAAGTCTAAGGACCTAACAGCTCACAATCTCTTTGCAAATCTTTTGCCAGACATGAGAAACAGACGTTTCCCCGCGTCTTTTGTGATTCACCCGCTGCTCACTTTCAAATTCTTCTCCCCTCTCTCCATCGAAGCCTTCCCCATCGCTAAGAGTCATAACTTATCAATTTCACTGTCAGTCCCTCTGCTTTCCACACTGCCAGCTTTCACCTTCAGCTTTGTTTCTACCTTGACTTTCGCTGTGTGGGAGTCATGACTGGGCCGACTGGGATAGGAGTGGGGGTGAAATTCTAGGAAGTGAAACTTATCTGCGTCGGGTTCATTTCCGTTCTTGGCTATACGTTTGTTGTGGGTGATGCACGATTCGCTCAGAGGGCACGTCGACGGTAAAATAAGCCTCGTCCGAGCGAGCGCTGATTGAGCCATTTGACGAAGGGCGAAAGACGAGAAGCCACGACCACTCATCACGCTCTTCTTCTCTCCTTCCCTCTCTGTTCTGTGCAAGAAAGAGTGAGCAATTCCTAAGGCTTACAAGAAAAAAAAGTATGAATCATTGAAAAGGCTGAACGTCTTTGGAAGGACTACAGAACTACGATTGAGGTTCCTGCTCTTCATGCTTTTTGTGCAACGACTGAAATAGTGGTCATCGGGAAAAGATTTCTATTGTAAAGCACGCCCCGAGTTTTCCTACCAATGAGGCGATATATCATGACAGCTTTCGTGGTAACATTAAAACCGAGGGATCATAGGATTTACGTTTTTGTGCTTGTCGCGTGGTTTGTCAAGCAGCAGACATGGTCGTCGGGAGCATTTAGACAGCGGCAATCAACATTCCCTCGTGCCCCCCTTCTCCATGGAAAAAAGCCTCGCGCGTGTCCCTTTCTGCCCCCTCCACGGGCGGTCACGTCTCCCACGACTTCTCTCCTCTCCCCTCTCGGCTTTGATTCCTCGGGAAACTCTTGTCGTCGCCTGAGTTCGCGCTCTCGCGACGAACGACGCTCTAAGCCGCCGACGACTCGTCCAATCCCTTCTTCTTCCCTTTGCACGAGCTTCTTCATTAGTCTCCCTCCTCTCCCTCTCCCCTTCAAGTCTCGACATGGCCTCGAAGAAGTTGCGTCCCTCCAAGGTTTCCTTCCTTCCTCGTCTAAGCCTATCTTTATCTCGCAACAAAATGAGAAATCTGACTTTCAGATGGACGGGAATGCTAACCACTTCGCGCCGAGTGCCCCGATGTACACCTCCACGTTGAACTACGAACACCACTACGAGACTCCACAGCTTCCGCCTCGAGGACCGCCGCCCGTTTATCCCTCTCTTGGAGGTGAGCTCTTTTTTCTTCCCCTGAAGCCTGAGAGAAAGGGGAAGTAGTCGAAGTCTCGTGAGGTGCAGAAAATGGGCAGCCTCAATCTGGTCGAAGGCCCATCGGCGAAGAGCCCCCAACACCTTTAGCGGCGTCTCAATTTTCACAGCTTTTGAGGAGCCTCCCTCGGAGAGGGCCGCCTTTCGTCTTGAAAGCCGAGGGTTTTGGTCTCTTTTGCTTCAGTCCTGTGGAGGTGCTCCGCTAGTGATTTGATCATTTCTACTGCCTTTATTTAGCAAAATTCTGCCCTCATTGGGCCCGTTCTTTAGATGTCGTCAAGATTCCCACGGGTCTTTAGCCGTTGGTTGAAGGATTCGAGATGAAGGAGGTCCAAGGGGCTGCCTCTTTCTCCCTTCCCATTCCTGGCCCCGGCACAGGTTCCCTCGGCCATCGCTCAAGGAGCTGGACGAGGCGCTAAGCCTTAGCCTCCTTCTCCTCCTTCAACCGTTCCCTTCAGTTCTTCTCTGGGAACTCTCGTCATTCCTTCATCTTTCAGGCGGCGCCTTCTTCCCCGAATCACAAACGACAGTCGTTCCTCGCCAGGAGAACATGGTCAGTTGTTTTCAGAAAACTTCATTTTCCCCCCTCTCTTGAGAGCTCGTAGAGGCGACAATTTTGGCACCACTCATGCGCGAGTTTTTGTTTGTGAAGAGAGAAGAGGAGGAGGTCGGAGAGACCTCATAATCGCCTTTTCTTTTCCGCGCCGTCGGTCACTCTTCAAGGGAAGACCTCCTCGTTGAGTCCTCTTGGGTCGAAAGAGAACGCGCATGCCGCTATTTGCGACTCTTATCCCTTTTCCTTTCACGGGATCGTGCTGGCGGTGCTCTTTTTGTTCTGTTTCCTTCAACTGTGAAATTGCCGTTTTGGGGAAAATAAGTTGCGCTTACATAATTAGTCAACCAATTCTCACAATATGGAAGGACTTTCAGGTTGTGTCAACCGGCGGTCAGACGATGGTTGCTCCAATCACAGCTCGTGCTGAAGGTCTTCAACTTGCCAACCTCACCCACGGCGTTCGTCAGATCTTCCTCGTCAAGGACCAGAAGGGCAAGATCGGCATTCGACTGCGCGCTTTCGATCGAGTAACTCGAGAAGGAGTCCCTTTTCAATTTAGGCTTTTAGGGTGTCTTCGTGCAGTTCGTGGCCGATGGGAGTCCAGCTGCAAACAGTGGAATTCGCTTCGGCGATCAAATCTTGCAGATCAACGGGATCGAAGTTCTCGGCATGAGCAATGAGAAGGTACACTGAAAGATTTTTGGTCTTTGAAGAGAACTCTCGACTTTTGCAGGCGATGGATCTGATCACAAAGCGAAAGAACGATGAAGAAGTGGTCATTACTCTGCGAGACAGGTGAAACATTTTGCCCTCTTTTCCCATTTTTTCACTCTCCTCCTTGTCTGACACCAAGAAATCATTTTCTATGCAATTCTCGGTCTTCATTTCACATAGCAAATGACGAATAGGAAGAACCATTACAGAGCGGTTATACCACGTCAAGAACTGGGAAGAGAGATTACTCAAGGAAATGATTCAGGCCTTTCTCGAGAACGATCACCCTTCACAAGGACAAGAACGGCGAACTTGGCTTCCGACAGAAGGACGGAAAGGTCAACGGCATCATCAAGGACTCGTCCGCTGCGCGAAATGGACTCATCATCAATCAGAACGTCGTCGAAGTTGACGGAAAATGCGTCGTCGGACTGCGGGTTCGTGTTGTCAAAGATGTTCTGAAAGATATACCAAGGGGTACATCTTTCAGAGACTGAACTGAACTGAAGCATCTCTTCTGCGAAAACTCTTTTAAAACACCATGAAACCGCACATTGAATTATTTTGCAGACGAAGGAGCTGAAACACGAGTTGGACGAGGCGTCGGACACCGTCACCCTCACGCTTATGCCCAAGGACATCTACGACGAAATGGTCAAAAAGTGAGTTCGTCTCTTTGGCTTTCCCCAAAACCAGCTTCTCCTTCCCGCTCTTCACTCTTCGCGAGAGCTTTCGCCTTCAACTAACGCCTGATCTCATTTCAGGATGGACTTCTCGTTGTTGAAGAGACAGGACCACTCCTTCCCTTTGCTGTGATCTGCCCTTCACCTTTTTCTTCTTCTTCTTCCCCTTCACAACACAGCGAATATCATCACATTCTATCACATTTTGCTGCTTCTTGTTCCATTTCTTTGACTTTTCACATTTCATATCGGGTTCTCCCTTCTCCCCTCAATTGCTTGCTTTGTCTACCTGCAAAAGAAAAAAAACACGAAAAGAAATCAACTCAAGCCACTACGGTTCTGGTGTCCCCTTTGCTTTTGAGCTGAAATCTATAAGGCCAAGTTTCCCTTCCTTATGACTCTGCATGCGCTGTACATATTTTCAGTGTGAACAAGCACTGCTTTTTCTTTTACAGCCCACAACCATGCTGTATTCACTGCTATAAATAGAGAAATGGAAAGAGAATAAATCCTTGTCAGTTGAGAGAGAAGAGAGTGAATGTTCCAGCATGCCCGACGAGGCACTCCGCTTCAACATCAAACGAGCCAGCAAGGTCCGCGTCTCCTCGGACATCATGTCTTCTAGTCTCACTCTCAAGCAGAACATGCTCATCTGTGATTGATTTCTGCTTATCTTGTCCTTGTCTGTATTTATCGTGTGCTTCTAACAACCCGGTCAGTGTGCAATAAATGTGTGTTGTCTTTGTCTTTCCTACCACCGTCCATTGTCTTCAGAAATTTGTGTTCATAAACTTTCCAACTTGAAACATGACAGTCCACTGCCAATCATGCATGTTCGAAGCGGGGATCCGTGGGCAATTACTGTGCCATTTTCTGCTCGTTTTTCTGATTTACGCAGTAGCTTCGCACTTTCAATTCATTTCAAGTCTCCAGCTTGAAACCTGCAAATGCCCAGCATAAACTTCCTCCCTCGGTTCTCTGTCAATGTTCGATGATGTCGAGTGAGCGGGTTGCGTGCGCAATATTTCATTTCTCCCCCACAACTTGACAAATATTTGACGCAAGTGCAGAAGACGACGGTGACGAAAAAATGCTGTCCTCCTAAGATTTACGTTCTTCGTCGAGGTTGTCGACTGATGTGAGAGTAAAAACTACGAACACCTTGCATGCTCGCAATTGAAAGACGACCAAGAACTCTCGAACAACTAACACCTGCTCCGATTGTGAGAAAGGGCAAAAAAGGAGTCGTGCAAGTTTCTCGGTAACCTCGTTCGTTCTTCGAGCTACGAGCGATCGCGGTCTCCTTTTTCACACGTAACTCTAGCCATCTACACGAAGTTAAGAAAATCGCCGTTCGCACAAAGATAATTCGGTCCTCCCACCGATTGGATTGCCTCCACTTCTGCGTCAAATACCGATCAAATGACGGCGAAAATGACGGAAATCGACCGGAAATACAAACTTTATTCCGAGTCGACTTGCTAGAAATGGCCTAAACGTGTTTCGATGTTGCTGCTGTTGCAGAGAAATGTCAATCCCTAAGTCGGCTTGAAATTCTGTAAGACATCAAAATCCCCCGCGGTTCCAATGTCACTTCCTCATCGCGCACTTCCAATATCCGTTTCAGCCGCCCTCACTGAAAAGAACACGGCTGACGACGCATTTGCGCTCACCCCGAAAAGCCGTTGTTTACCGGTTGAAGACTAAATCTGTTCTGCTCTCCAGGGGCACTGCTTCCTTGAAGGAGCAATAAATAGAACGATCTTCTCTCTTTTCATCAAAGAGAAAGTGCAAGTTTTTATTCACTTGTCTCTCGACACAGAACACAGTTCAAACAGGTGGATTCCCTCAGCTTCACGTCGGCCGTACGTGACACTCTTTGGTAGACTTTCATTTCTTTTACTCCTTTTAGTGTTATTTTCGAACTCCGACTTGCATTCATCAAGAGAACCAAAAACAGGTGAAAACGATTCCTGGGGCCTGCTCTCTTGGTGGATTTCGGGGAAACTAGGCTTCGATATATTTTCAACCCTTCTCTCTGAGAATTATGCGACCTCGTGCCTTCCATCCCTTCCAGCTGCTTCATAATTTTTAGACTCTCAACCTGACTAATGTGAAATTTCCTGTAGAGTGTAGGCCACGGGCACGTATGGATGATTTTCCCATTTCTCGACCCCGAACGGGTCTCAAAACCAAAACTCAAAAAAAAAACCGTTCTCAGGAGCGGAAGTGCATTGCTCCCCGAGAACTGAGGAAGAAGACGAATTTTCGGGCGAGTCTCTTCCTTTCGTGTGGCGACTAAGCAATGCATGCGGTGGCGGGAGGAGTGTTGAGAAGGAGGATGGAGCGGGGGTTTGCAGGGTGGCTGGCGGTCGTCCTTGGCTTCCGCCTTGCAGACCCAAACATGTGACAAGACTTCTCGGAACATCTCAGGCAAGAAACATCTCTCCCTCTTCTCTCCATTGAAGATGCACGCCACGTTTGTTCCCTGATGGAAACTGTCGTGAGGCAACTCTCTGCCAGCCCCCTCATCATTGCATCAGAAAACGCGGCTAGATTGCATTTTATGCGCGTTTTTCCTGTTTTTCCACGTGGATCTCATGAAAATTTGCCAGTTTTCCCCCTCTCAAACTCTCTTCTTGTTGACCTTCTCGAATGCACGCTTCCTCGATGTTTGAGCGATCTCCGAACCTGCGGATCTTTTATTTATGAACACTCACTGGACTCGGCTGAGGATTTACAATTTTGATGCCTCCTCACTTCTCAGAAAAGGCCGTGTTTTGGTTGTGAA
Source organism: Poikilolaimus oxycercus (assembly GCA_034700245.1). Taxonomy (NCBI): domain Eukaryota; kingdom Metazoa; phylum Nematoda; class Chromadorea; order Rhabditida; family Rhabditidae; genus Poikilolaimus; species Poikilolaimus oxycercus. The sequence continues at coordinate 13,490 of JAQIXL010000642.1, read as the reverse complement.
ACTCAAAGCGGGAGGGAACTCTTTCACAAAGAAGTCTTCCTCGTGTGTGGTCTTCGGCTTCAAATCGCCGAGAAGAGAAGAGGGAAGAAAATGAAAAATGAAATCGAGAACGAGAGTGAGAGGAAGAAGTGGTGAAGGAGTGGCCTGAAAGCGACACAGCAGCTGCCTCGAAGTAGAATGCGCAGTGAAGCGTCGTCGAAAGGCGAGAGAGCTGTCAGTTCTGTTTTCTCCTCTCAATCTTCAAAATGGTCATTGCTTCCTCAGTGGTTTTAGTTTTATCCCTTCCACCACTTCAAGCAGAGTCTGACTCGTCCCCTCAACGGCTAGCCGTCTGACTTGACAATCAAATTCCCCCTAACAAGATAATTCGAGCCACCATCGGTGGTCACAATTTCCGTACACAGTTCCAGCTAAGTTCAATTTCTCTTCTGCGTGCAAACTGTCTCATGATCTCTCCGAGAAAGCTACTGTAGTCTGTGGTGCATTTCATGTTGAGGCCTTCATTAGTGGTGCCGAAGAGACACGGGAATAATGTACACAACTCCCACGGACCTCGTCAGGCTATGCGCCGACGGTACTCCTCGAGAAGGGAGCTCCGAGGTCTTGGAGTGAGCGAGCAGACTCCGTTTAAAACCTCCTCCATGCGGGCTTTCCAGATCTTCGTCAGTTCAGTTCTTGCACCCGCCGAGATCTCTCCTTCTTTTTGCCCAGAAACACTCTTTCAAGTCGCGACTTTCCCAGGCGTCCGAAGAGACCGCCTTTGGTCCAAGTTGCGAAGACTCTTTTCTGGCAAGACCGTCGTCATTCTGTGCCTCCTTGTTGCTATCAAAGCCGCTAGTTCTCTATTTCAAAGAAGCAATACTCTTCTCTGCCGAAACTCTTCGATGTGTTCCTTTTACGCCGACGCTATTGCATGAAATCGGTTTGTTAGTTGCGCGCCCCCACCAGACTCGAGAAGACGAGAAAAAGCGCGAACCTCAACAAGCTTTTCCAGCTGCAGAGAGGAAATGTTTGCGAACGGCGAAATAATTCCCGCGTTTTGCTTGCACGCACAGCCACAGCCACGACCACAGCCAGGACGGCCTTTTGGAGGGCTTCGCCCCCTCGATGCCAATTAACCTCTCCCTCTTCGTTGTGCTCCGATCTCCCTCCCTTCTCCTTTCCCACCACATACACACCGTGGCACGCGCTCCTCGACCCTTTCTGACGTAAAGGACACTACGTGGTCTCCAAGGATTACGGTGCTCGGTCCTGCACCATCCAAAAAAAGAGTCCTTCTGCCAGCGCCTCCTCCTCTTCTTCCGTGACATCAACTTTTTACGGAGAAGCTGCTTTTTTTGCCGAAACGCCATGACTTTTTTATTTGTCCAAAGGTTGTTCCTCACGTGGCGGAAGCCAGAAAAGAGACGAGAGCATCGTGGAGTCCAGTGGAGTCTTCGAGGGAGTATGCATGTGGCCCTGAGAATCACGAATTTTCTTCTTTGACATTCATCTCGGATGGCCTGTCGCCGACCGACTCGTCCGCCGTCGGCCTTCAAACCCTTGGCCTTCTCCCTCCTCTTCCACCCTCAACCTGATGAATTCCTAAAAGCCGCCATGTCTCATTATTTATCGTGATGCTATAGTTCCTCTTTCCTTTACTCTTCATCGTGGAAGGAAGTCTTACAGTTAGTTCTTTCATCTATGCGTCATCGCTTGCTGCGTGTAGCATAAAATCGCCCCCCTCTGCTCCCTTCAAGCCGCTTTTCACTAACCCGTTTGCCCGTCTTTCCCTCGTCGAGTCCAACACGAGCCAAGCAGCAGCGACGGACGACGGATCAGACTTAAGACGGAGTGCCTCTCCTTGGGCCGGGCTGCATAGCAACGAGAGGAGCCGGACTTGGTCATTTTGCATGCTTGTCCTTCCTCATTGTCAGACGGGGGAGAGAAGCATTTGGACATCCACCAAATAGATCCTCCTTCTTCTGCAGAACACGGCTATTCGTCATCTAATCCTATTTTGCTCTTTTGTACTTTTTCCATCAAGGCCTTACGTTAGAAGTACTAAAATAGCCACTCCCGGAAACGTAATGTTATGCGTCTCTCCCTTCAAATTTCGTAAGAAGTCGAGAGTAACGCCAAAATCGCATCTCTCCCACCACAAGATTAGAGTTCGCTCGAATTCCGGAAATGATATGTTTCGCATTTGCTGCGAGGGAGGAAAGAGAGGGCAGCCCCCTCCACCCTCGCCTGATGATTCCAGCAACTCCGGGAATAACAACATTGCAATCCTCTTCACATCCCTTCTATGCCGACTAACCAAGGCTGCTTTTTCCCTTGGGAGAAACACGCCAAAGTCCATGCAGAAGTCTCTCTAGTAAGTAGTTGTGCCGACTGCAGCGGATGTTTCTGCTCGAGGTCGACAAGGCCCTCCAGGAGAAGTTGATGTATTCCGGGGGACGAAAGCGTCTCCATCCAATGGAATAATGGAGCCTCCTCGAGCAACGAGCATGGAAACATGCCCGTCGGCCATTTCTCGTGCATTCTCCGTTCATTCCCGACAATTAACGTGGCCTCTCTCAATTTCATTACCGCGTGCTGCTCGAAGATCCAGACCAAAATCCGCTGTTTCGTGATTTTCTCTGAAAAGAGAAGAAGAAGAACCATGGAGATCAGGCAGACAAGGCATAAATTGCACGTGTCAAAAAGGAAAAGGAAGCTCTCGAAAGAGAATTGTTTCCGCTCCCGTTGCGCTCTTGCAAATGCGAGACTATTTTAGCTTTTAGCGCTGTGCCACTTTTCCCGGATTAGAAACTTCGTATGGGAACGTGGCTATTTTCGAGAGTTGAAAACTATTTCTAAAGAATAATTGATAGTGAAACGCGCATCCTTGAAGCGTTCAAAAACCTTCTTCTTCAAGCTCGGCCGAGAGAGGAAGAGGAGGAGGAGAGGTTAAGTGAAATCTGAAAAGGACATAAATGTCAGATAAAAAGCGGGAAGCAGCACGCAGCTGAAGGTTCCTCGTCGAGGTCTCTCGAACACGGTCAAGCTGAATCACTGTCGGCGAGAGGCCTTGTCGTCGCCAGCATTCCCTCTCCCTTCTCCTCTCCATTTCTTTCAATTTTCTTCAAGGTTTTAGCAGCTGCTTTTCGAGTAACTGTGCTCAGTGACGATAGTCCACGACACTCTTTTACTCGAATATTATGAGGGTCAAAACCATTTTGTAGTTGATGTGGAAGAGAAGTTATGCGGGCGTTTGGGTCAATAGGCTATGTCACAAGCCTGATTTGCGTCAGCTCGTCGAAGCGTCACCAAGGGCCGCTATGTGACGACTATTGTTCTGTTTTCGGGAAGAACTCTCACCATAGTGAACACTCAATTTCAGCAGCTTTCTATCTCTCTCAAAAACCTCTTCCTTCTCTTCCACACCCCAGACTCGTGCAAAAAGCGAAGACTCGAAAACACTCCACTACAACGAGCGGGGAGATTCTCACCCTGGGAAAGGCCCTTCCAAGAAAGCTTTAGAGGGTTTCCCTCACATCCGCCGAGAAAGAGGAAGTCTCAAACGCCGGCTTTAGCTAAAGAGAGGGAATGCCAACACTGGGATTACGGTAGCCCGACGCATTAGTCCTTTTCGCGTCGAGACCCATCTCGTGACAGATCGAATGCGATCCAAAGGGTATTCAGTGCTCTTATCCATTCAGTCAGTGAAAGCATTAAGAGCTGAAAATGAGCAGCGAGGCTCTTAGTGGGACAAAAAAACGCGGAAGCAGCATCATAATGCACTGTCGCGTGCTTTCTTCTCCTCCTTCATCTCACGCTCAGCTCCTTCTCGTCGGCTCTTTTCTCGAACCCATACACGATCAGTTAGATCGTGTTTTCCTCGTTCTTCACCGCTCTCTTACTCAAAAACGGATTTATCAGCAGGCTATTTCCAGCGTTGAACCAAGAGTTCTCCCAGACGACCCCCTCTTCCTTCCTGGGAGGTCCCGTCTTCCGGATGTCTTATTTGATGACCCCACAGTAAATCCCCCGACGAGTCCGCTGTAGTTCTTGCAAAAAGTGACGACTTTGTAAGGCTTCTCTGTGTCATTCAAGTGAAGGAGATGAGACGATGCCCTTCTCTTGTCAAGCGAAGGACCTCGTTCCGTTGAATTTTCTTTCACACGGCGGTCGACCGATGCACGCACGAACGAAGCCTTATACATACTCTGACCTCTCTCGGTTGCTTTCTTACGCTTCTGAGAACCCATTTACTTGGCCAGATAAACATAGAAGCTGAGATTCATCAGCTACAGACGCAGGTTCATTTTTCCATTTTCTTTGCCTTACTCGCTAGCTCTGTCGTGTTCAGAGCCGCTGAAAAAGAGCAGGTGGAAAATTGAATAAGAAAGAAGAGAGAAAAGACATTTGCCATGCGTACTCCTCTTTCTTCTGTGGGCGTCGACGAGGCAGGCGAGGTTAGCTTTGCAGCCTTCTTGTAAAACGTCCAATTCTCAAGGTGAAAACGTGAAATGTCGCTTGACAAACTCTTTGCAAGCTTTCTGTAGCGGAACGTGCGAGGTGGCAGACAGAATCGCGCGGTCGCTGCCTCTTACGCCTCTCGGTTGTCGTGGTTCAGTCGTAGGGTCTGAGGGCGGGGGTTGTCCTCTTGGAGTATCTCGAATGTGCTCCCAATTCAGGCTTCTTCCTCCTCTCGCCCATGGTCAGGCTGGACTCTCCCTTGACCTACTTTCGAAGAATTTTTACTCTGAGCTTTGTAAGGCGTGGGCACGTAAAGGAGAAAATAAAGAAGGAAGATGAGGTCGACCAGTGGTAGCCCTCAACAAGTCGTAATCAACGTGGAGGTCTTGTTGTTGGCGCCATTCTCTTCCTTATTTCCTCTTGAACTCATCACCGCGCCTTCTTCTTTCTGCGCCCTTCGTCTTTTCAGTTTTAATTCCTCCATGATAATCACTTCGTGACGCAGTGAAGACTATAGAACAAGAACGTCAACGTCGGACGTTTTCAGGCCAAACCACGATTCCTCAGATGACGGGCTTTTACCTTTCAACCGTCGGCTTCTTCGTCCTCGCTCTTCTTGCTCCCACTGCGTAAGTCGTCTCTTTACCTTTGAGTCACGGTAATCCTCTTCGATATTGCTTGAATGTAGTCTTATCCTCGTCTTATGAAGAAGTGACAGACGAAAGCACGCACAAAGTTCGTCTCATCCTCCCCTCTCCCCCTCTCCCGCATATCCTACGCCAGCCCGCTAGGAAACACACGTAATACGGCCGCTGGGAAAGGCCGCGAGGCTCACAGGCTCACACGTGCCGCCACGCGGCGACTCGTCTGATGACTGGCGATGTGCGCAAGCGACGCCCCGGAAATGCGCTTTACATGAGGGGCGAACACGAAGTTCTTGGATCGGAAAAACACGGTGAACGATCAAATTGTATCCATCCATCATCTCGCCTTGGTTCTTTTGCCCCTACGGGGGAGGCTATTCTTTCCTCAGCTGTCGCCTGCCATTTGTCCATTCGAAAGAGGACAAAGAGGTTCGGAAGGCCAGTGACACGTTCCCCCGCCTTGACGTTCGTGACAGGCGCTAGAATATGGTCGCTAGGTCGAGGCGAGAATAGAAGGCGAAGATGACATGCTTCCATTCCTGGTCTCCATGAGAACCTGCCAAAGGAAACATTGAAACGACGGACGTGAAAAAGGGCGCAAAAAGACCAACCTTCGTGGGTCTTCGAAAAAAATCGTTTGCAACCATGTTGTGACCACCTCTAGCCGTGGTGTGTTGTTCAAAATCCGTAGTTGAATTCATTTGACATAGATGGTGATGTCAAGAGGGCGATGTTTACTGCTCTTCGTGGCTAATAGCTGTCTCCCAAGTCAGAGCTCTCTCTGGTCAGCCCTCCTACAAACTCCACTTTCTCGAAAGCTGAAACCTCTTTGACCAGAGACAAACAACGTCGAGGTTCTTGTTACTCACTCGTGCCTCCGCAGAAAATGGCCATGTTCGAGCGAGAACTGACCCGCAAAGCCAATCACCGCCATCTCAGAATCGCATTAACCCCACGGGTTGTCGTTGGCTTACGAAAAATTGCCGAGGCGTCTCTCTCCATCTCACACCTCCTCTTTCCTCTCTCGACCACAGAAAGAACACAGGTGCAATTTCATTGAAGTCGTTCCACAGGGCGACCTTCCAGCTGCCAGTTTTTACTCCGCTTCTCGAGTCAAGGCCCCAAATCGGCTTCGTGACGCACTGCCCTCACTCTTTAGGCATTTCACATTTTGTGTCGAGTGGGGACAATATTTCATTAGAAGAAAGAGCAAAGGGAATCAGTCTCGAAATAGTCTTTCTTCTCTGCCACATCACCAATGAGCTCCTCTCATTGAAAGGGAAACGATATGGGGAGAGAGAGTGAAAAACACGGACTCCAGAGGACGATTGGGAGGTCTGACGAAGAGGCCAGAGACGACGGGAAGTGAATGGTGTCACTCTCTTGAAAAGCTCAAAAACATCGCGTTTGACTCGATGTTGGTCGGGTCGAGGGAAACCACTTTCGCCGCGGCTCCTCCTCGACCCAAAGAGGCGTCTGAAATGAGCTGAAAATGGACTCTTTCGCTGCTCGTTATCCTCACGTAGGCGTGTTTGGAGCTAAAGCGGTCCTCTCTGCTCCTCTCTTGTTTATAATTGAGCTTTTTTGCAATTTTGAGTTGTATAGTCTCACATCATACTCTTCAAGTGAGTGCCAGAGACACTCTCGATCGAGGTTAGTTCTCGAACCTTGTTTGAAGCCTCGTTGGACTAGCTAAAGACACTGAAATCACCTTCCTCGTCCAGCTGCTTTCTCTCCTTTCGCCTTCCCGTCACTGACCGATTTCTTCCTTCTTCGCGGAACCGATTAGTTGTTTGAAGAAAGAGGACATGAGGTAGAGGGGGGCACACCAGAAACACGCCAACAGGAAGGCTCTCCGCCTACACCATATCCGCGTCTTTAGTCTTTACAATTAGAGGCAAGGAACAAAATGTGCTTTGTTGACGGCGTGACGACGAGGCGTCAAACGACGTTACTGCAAGAAGAAACGCGTCGTCGTCCCAGGGAACTCTATTGTTTCTCGACGGCAAAGCGGGCGGAGGAACACGTGGACCGTTGGGAATTCACTTTGCTCTGACGTTCCGGATCTGTTCGACTCCTCGGGGGCTTCCTTCACCAACAACCAAAGAAGAAGTATTTCTCTTGAAAGAGCCCCCTCAACTCATGGAAGAAGACGTAAAAGGCCATCGTCTTCCGGTGTTTTTCCTCCTCTTTCTCCCTTGTTTCACGGAACAAGTGCCCACTCCCCCTCCACTTTTGGATGTCGAGAGACGGAAAAGGGAAACTTTGGCCAACCAAGGGCGTCCTTCTGAGAGTGACAGCCAGTCCACCAAGCACGAGGAAACAACAAAAACGCCCCCATCCCGTCTCGCTTGCTCCCTCGAACCACAAAGCACAGCAGCCACATGGACGAGCGCGGGAATCTTCCAGTGAGTAAACCTCAAAGTGAGAGAGAGTTGGTGGATTCAATAAGGATGTTGATGAGTCCTCCCTCTGCTTATGAAACGCCCTCTGCATCCGCAAACAGAGGTAAATTTCACCACGCCACTGTTTTCCCCTCTTCCTCCTCCCTCTTTATAAAGTCCTCCTCGTGGCAGACGATGTCAGCATTCCACTGAAAAGGCCCACGTCTCGCATTGCAAAATCACGTCTTGTTGTGGAGGACGACGCCGTCGTCCTTCCGGCTTTCCATGCTTTCACGTGTGTCTGTCGTACATATTAGAGAGCGAATCCCCACGATGACATCAAGCGACCCGGAGCGAAGGGCCCGCCCCCCTTGAGCTGGGAGGGGCCAACGCCGGCCTTCTCTCCTCCCCCTTGCTCAGGCCTCCGCCTTGGGCATAGTCCTATAAAGCTCTCTGCCGTCCACTCCTCCCTCGCTTCTAACCACTCTTGTTGTGGTTCAACCCTCTCTTGCCTGAAACCTATCCTCACAATGGTTGCAATCACAGTGCCCTTGCCCACTCTCCTACTCGCCGCTTTCATCCCTACAGTAGTCGCCGACTTGTTCAGATTTGATGAGTAAGTCTTCTCTTACTCTTCTCTGCTTCGTTTATTCCTTCCTTCCACTAACTGACTCTTCATGATGGATCTTCTCTTTCAGTTCTGGTAACCTGGAGAAGAAGTCGTTGGATCAACTGGCCAGCGGTCTCCAGTCGGCGGGTCGCCTTCGATATGGAAAACGCTCGGACGAGTCGCAGCCCTTCGCCGACGACGTCGCCTTCAACTACCCAGCACCTCTCGCCAGTCTAGAGTGAGCTCCGTTTCCTTGTGCCTTCTGATCACCCTAGACATCTTGGAGTCCGACGAGGGGCAAAGAGTCTTGAGAGGAAAATGACCGAGCAATCCGCTTATACCCCGTTCTTTGCCTTATTGGAGTCAGTCAGAAAGCGGCCTTGGGGGCTTCGCTATAGACGGTTCGTCACCATCGTATAGCTAAACTCTTTGGTTTGAGGAGAGGCTCGCAGATATAATTGCGAAAAAGAAGCCCCCTTGTTTTGGCTGCAGCGGGCGCCTGCCCGTGAAGCCCTAAATTTGTTGCCGGATTTCTGAGAAAACTTTAACGCCAAACATCTTCTTGCTCCTCCTTGTCCGCCCTCAAAATAGCCATCTTTGCAGGGGCGAGAAGAGGGCCGTCGACGACTACGAGAAGCTCGTGGAATTCCTTGAGAGATACAACAAACGAGCTGCAGCTCGTTCCTTCGGAAAGACCAGTCAACTCCTTGAGGCTCTTCATGGCACCGAGAAGCTACGGTGAGGACTTCTTCCTTTCAAGTGGAGACTCCTTGTCTTCTTGCTGTGTTATTTATGCGTGGGACGAGGGGGGACGGGGATGTTGTTTTGACAAGAATCTATTGGGCGAAACACGTCTTGACCTCTTTCAAAGTGATGAATTAGTCAAATCGCAAGAGGATTTTCAGCTTCAAAAAAGAATTTTTGGGAGGCTTTCTCAGCTTTTCCCCTCGCAGCTGTACAGAGAAACACTAAAGTGGGAGAATTTCCGCCACTGGAAATGGGTCGCTAAGCAGCCGATTGACAAGACGGCACAAGGCCTAAATTAGACATTCCTCTTCCCTGGCAAAGATAAACGATTTTGTTGGTTGCAGGTTCGGAAGGAAGTGAAGAAGACGTCTCTCCCTTCCTCGCGACGCCCCTCGCATGCACACAAAACGGTCCTTCGCTTAGTCCTCCGGAGAGCTGCAACCAAGTCGAGTTGGGAGAAGCTGCCCCCTCGTCGTCGTCCTCTTGTCCTTCTGACCACCTCGCAATAGAAATACTGCTTCCCCTCTCCCTCTCGAGAGTCCCTCGGATCTCCTCTTCCTCACACGCAATTATTGCTCTGTTTCTCTTCTTGATGATTGAAGAAATGAAGGCTGCGCCCTGTTCTAAACATCTCTCACACCGTAGTCTACCTCACGACGGTCAAAGACAGAGCAGACGCCACAACGACTTCTTCGTCTCGAGCTCGAAGTTATGCCCTCCTCCCTCGTCGAATCGTGCAATATTCCGCCGCAAATAACAAGCATCTCGTTGAGAAGAAAAAGTGAGGCGACCGTCAGAAGTCGAAATGAAAAGGCGAACCGAATGAATTCGTCGAACGCCTGCTAAAATTATTGTTCCTTCAAGTTAGAGAGAAGCGAAACATATGCACGTCGGGTTGTCGTTCGTGGTGTCATTGAGAGGAAGTCTCGAGGTTCTCTCAACGAGATGGAGAGGGAGAAGGGGGAAATGTCTAAATCTTTCAAGATGAGAAGACATTCAACACAGAGCACGACGGCCCCTTCTCCCTCCAAATTTCTTATGCGTTCGAAAGTGGGCGCGGATCACGTTTCCTTGCGTTGGAGGCGCGCATTCGTTGAATCCAAAATTTGTCTGGGATTTGAACCTTTCCCCCTCTCTCCTCTACACAACAAAACACGAGAAGAGGAGTACTAGAGAAGCTCCTCGTCAAACTCACTCAGACAGTCCACGTAAAAATTGTCGTGAAAAATATTTTCATCTTGCTCCTCGACTAAAATCGCATCCAACACATTCATATTCATGTTCAAAGTCCTTTTCTCCTTCGCCCACTGCATGGTACAGATGTCCTTCTTTAAAAAGGCTGAAAAGGTTGACACGAGGTTTGGTCTGTCGACCTAGCTGGCCAAGTCCAAATCCAGGATTAATATATTGACCATGCATATGCTCGCTCCATCTTCTTCGACCGACCTTATTCCACTTTTTTCAAGCGCGTGACTCGGAAGTTTTACTATGCGACGTGATGTCCGGGCAGGAGGCGACTGCAGAAAGTTCAAAAGCAAGATACACGCAAGAAGATCTGAGCACTCGTGATCTCGTCTATAATACGGTATTTCTGGGGCTGTAGACAGAGGCAAGAGCGAGACTCTCATGAAGTGGAGCTTCGTGAGAACATTGGTGGCCATGTTCATCGGAATCGAATTTCCCTCCTCACAATCAGATCTTGCCACTTCCTCGTCCACACGACGACAGAGAGTGCTTTGAGACGATGAAACGTGCAGGCTCCCTGGGGCTTGACCGACTTCTGAGGCTTGTCCCAGTCGTCGTACCGACGAAGTCTCTCCTTCCTCCTCGCAATGCATAATTCGTCGTCCCGTTCAAGCACAGCAAAGAGAACCTCCTTCACTCGCTTACGTAGTAATAAGTATTTACCACTCGCGGTCTTCTCATGAACGGGGAAGGAATCTGAAGCGATGACCCCCTCAATGAGACACCAGATATTCCCGAAGGACGCGTAGGCGCCGGGCGGGCGAGCGAAGAATACATAAGTTGCTGGAAAGAGAGGGAAGATGCAGGAATATATTTGGCTCGTTGGCCGAGCAAAAATAGCTCTCACTCGCTCTCTTAAAAGATTTCGGATGCAGATGAAAGTGGAGAGAGTCATCGGGGAGAAGGAGGAGAAGAGGGGGAAACAAAGTTCATCAACCATGGCACGGCTTGACACTCGTAGTGGAGGACTGACCAAGAGAGAGATCTCCAAGGCATCCATCTTCTCTCTTCTTCTCCTTCCACACTGGTCCAAGTTGTCCAAGCGAAGATCTAAAAGAGGCGACTTCAGACGAGACACGCTATTCGCTCATTCATCAAACGAGATATTTTTCTCAGGAAAAATTAATTCAGAAAAGAATTTTCACGTCTCTTTTTGCTGTACGAGTTGCTTGACCTCGGAGGAATGAATATAGAAGGTGAACTCTGTGCGTGTCCGGAACTTTGCAAAGAAGTCGAGAATGTAATGAAGGGTTAGCGTGACTACGTTCTGGAAATGTATCCGGCGAGCCTAATTCAAGGAATGGCTTGAAGGAGACATAAGTCACAAAGTGCAATTCCGGTCTGCGTACAAGCATATCATCGCCATTCCGAGTATTTCTCCAAATCCACCCTCATCGTGGCACGTGCCAATGTCGACCTTTCCACACCCTCGCCATTGGTCTCACCGCAAAGGCCATGTTTTTGGGAAAATTTCTCGCGAACCCTCCACTCGTCACCGTAGTCTTCTCCTCCACACCCACACCACCTCAACGCCAGCTTTTTCTGGCCTGATTGCGCACATTCAGACTTGGCCGTCAGCTTGCGAATTCTGGTGAATGAGGGCTCTCAGAATGGAAAAAAATCTTGAGCTTGTCTTCGTTTTCTTCTCTCTGGTCTGTAGGATGTGCTCAAAGACGACGAAAGATGAAAAAACACTCCACTTATAGCAAGAGAGAAGACGGCGTTTCTACTCGATGGCCTCTCCTCGTCTCTTGAAGGCTTCTTCTTCTTCTGCAAGATCCAAGAATGAATGCCGAAGAAGCTGCACGCGGAGTCTCTCGCATGAATTGCCGAAGAGCAAAGAAGAAGCCTAGGTGAATCTCTTAATCGAGCTACTCCTTCATTCACCTTCTCAACCAGATTTCGTCGAATCAATTTCTTCCCTTTGGCCTCCTCCTCGGCCCCTTCTCGAGGCGTAGGTGGCTGAGGGGGGAAGAGGGCAAGGGGGCTAAATTAATAAAGGATTAGAGTGGACGGCGGTCCTTCTTGGTGCCACTTTAATGCCTTCTCATTCAATCAGGTGCCACGAGAGAATTTTCAACGCCCTCAGGTAAGGGCTACGAGACTTTCGGGGGGGGGGGGGATTTTTTTTGCTCATTTCTTCCATTTCGAGATATCCTTAAAATGGAAATAACGTGAAGAACAGCAATAAACACGCAGGTCTAGTCGAGCTGCACCCAGACACTCCTGAAGATTCTCCTGCATCTTTAGCATTTCTCTCTCTCTCTCTCTCTCTCGCTCTCTCTCTCTTAATCGTAAACACGGCTTGCAGGGAGGGTTACGACTTGAAGTCGCCTCATGTGATGTCTTCGACGAGTTTGGTCGACTTTCCGGGAGTTTGTGTATTCAACGAATGAACAGAAGGGATCCGTGAGAGTGTGAATGACTGCAGCTTCCCACGACCCCCTCGATACAAGACTGAGGACAATTTCATGTAGCGCCCAAATGCCAGAGCACACTCTCAAACTACAAAGTGTCGTCGGAGGGCCGACAGAGGTTGGATGATGACATCTGTCGACGTCTTTCTTGAAGAGAACAAGAGAGCTCATTCGAGGAGGTGAAGACTCACTCTTTAGAACATGAGTTCAAGGATCAAGCCGACGCCGTCAACACAAGCCTTAATCCTCTACTCACCTGCCAGGATTTGAGGGAACATTCCCTCTTTGTGCTTAGAACTCATAGAACTCACATGTTTAGAACACATCTTCGCTTGATATTTTGAATGTTCTTGCTCGTGGAAAATATTATTAGTGGAATGCTCTCAAACCTAGACGAGTTATGAATTTTCAGAACCGTCAGAAAAGTCGTCATAATTATTCATTTTCTCTAACGAGTATTTTCTAATAATTCTTCTTCTTCATCTTTTCGCCCACCTCGTTGCAGAAAGCTCTACGTCGTCACAATTAATTATGCCACAAGGAAGAAGAAGAAGTTCTTCATTCACAAGCATCGTAGTCACATTCTCAAAGCCTTCATTCACAGTATATAGCAGGGGGTTTTTCTCTATAGAACCACCGGAAATCCGTTTCTGTTTCCAGCACAAATTGGCGTCATCTAATGAGACAGCAAGAAAGAAAGACAGAGCAAAGGGAGCAGCGAAATACAGCGAGAAACTTCCTCGTGGGAGTTGCTTTCGCCTTCTTTGACGCTCTGCTTAAAACTGCGGGTTTGCTCAAAATTATAGAGCAACAAAGAAAAAGTCCCCTCGGTGGCATTTTGGAGCACCTCCAAACGGCGCTCTTGCACGTGCCATCGCCTGCATTCGAGTGCTGATATTTCTCAGGCTAATAAACTGAAATGCCATTTCTATCTCGATAGAGGCCCAAAGGGCGAGAAAAGGGGGAAGTTTCCTTTGGTGCAGATGAGAGAAAAGAGCGT
>JAQIXL010000641.1:0-27287 GCA_034700245.1 Poikilolaimus oxycercus | reverse complement strand
TTATGGTGCGACACCATAACTTATGGTTCGCACCATAACTTATGGTTTGAGCCTCTGCATATGGGACTGGCCTTTTACCTTCTTGGATGGCGTTTTTTGTCTTTGGCATGTTCTACAAACATGCTCGGCGTATTGTTTTGGACCGGCTAGTAAGAAGTATCCCGGTCGGAACCGAAGCTTTCATCGAAATCGCCCCCGCTTTGTTGCTGAACCATAAGTTATGGTGTTGCACCATAACTTATGGTTTCAAACTTCGCATGGATATTTTGCCTTCTAGGGACGTGTTTTCGAAGAGCCATTGGTGCGTACACGCCCATGCCTCAGGCAATTCAGTCTAACTTGGCGATACGTTAATTCATTTACGTCCCAAGCTATTGGAAAATCGTCTGTCTTAGGACAAAATTTGTCATTAATAGTGACAATTGGTCACTATTAGTGACATTTTCGTCAAACGTTTGACATCGTTTGACATTTTTGTTCTACGTGTCCCAAGTTTGTCGCATGATCGTCTTAAGGCAGACGATTTTCCAATAGCTTAGGACGCAAATCCCTGAGTAGAGAGTGCAATAGCACTTTTGGGATTATAAAATCTGACAATCGTTCCTTGATTAGAGGGTATTCGCCGCTTGCCGCTGTTAGGGCAGGCAATTTTCCTCTAAAGAGTGCATTCTGGTCTGCAGACGCTTCGTCACTTCGGCTTGTTCGCCTTGTTTTAGTCATGATTACCTCTAGTTCATCGATTTGTGAAAGAACCGGGCCGTGGCGGCTATTTCAACGGCTCGTCGCCGATTAGCCCCGTGAGTGAGCGGGCGTTGGCCTCGAAAAGGCCTCGTCGCGCCTTTTTGTCTCTCGCGCTTTCCGCCATGGGTGAACAGATGTTCCAGCTGGCGCCTTACTGGGACTTTCGTGACAAGTACATCTTGGACTTCTTCTTTCTCTTCCTCAAGTCGGTCAAGTTGAGATGAGCCGAAAATGGAGCTCTCTGACCGGCGAGGTCAGCCTTGACTCTCCTCATTGCGTGTGTTGGTCCTCGTGTTGACCGAGTGATTTTCCGTTTTCCCACAAGTCTCACCGCGCTGCTTCTTCTTCTTCTTCTTCTCGTTCGCCTTCTTCGTTTCGCCTCGACGAGACTTCGTAGCTGCTCGTTCCCGTGTCTGATCTCTTCTTTTTTGATCTGCCGCTTACAGCGCTTTGTTTTTTTTTCATCATCTGATACTTCCTATTTGCCCATCTTCTTGTTTTCACTGGCCATGCACAATGTCGGTGACCCTCAGGGGGAGATCTTCCTCGGCCTTGGCGGTGACTTCAATGGGGCTCTCGGCACGAAGGGCGACAGTCTCCTCCTCGAAGAAGGTCGGCCTCCCTCAATACCCCGGAAGTCCTCGTTCCTCATGAGAATGCCCCTCGGGTGTCTTGGCTCCCCCTGCGGGTCGAGGCGGTATCGATTCCTTGTGGGATCGTGTTACCTCGACCCTCCGTTCCCCGTTTCTCCTCACCGTGGAGGACCTCCTCGACCACCACTTGCTAGCACTTTTTCAACCTTGTCAACCCTCTCTGTCTAGTCCTGCCGCGCGCCGCGCATGCCTCTTCTATTGAAATCACACCTTCTTGACGTCGCTGGCACGTTTCTTCAGCCTTCTTCCAGCTTCTTCCTTCTATTTGCTTCTCCACCGGCGTGACTCTTCGGTATTTGAATTGAAATGACAGTTTTACACTCTTTCTCACTCACGCGCTTTTCTCTCTTCTCTCTCTTGAGGTCTGCGAGGGTTTGTTGGCTCAAGCGGGGTGATCCCGTCGTTTGTCCAACATTTCCCCCACATTTTTATGTCCTTCGACAAGCTCGACACTTTCCAACGTGACAGCTGAGTATGTGGAGACAGAGAGGGAGGAGGCGCCAGAGAGAGTATCCGCATGTGCTTTCGGTTTTCGGTTTGGTTTGCGGCTTTCGGCCGCCCCAGGGTCGAGGTGGTGCCGCTAATCGGAGGAGAACGCTGCGGTCTCCTCCTTCTCCTCGCTCCCTCTCCCCTCTCGACCAAGCTTCAACGCCCCACCTGGCGCGTCCTCTCTCCTCTGAACCATTCACTGTCACCTGGTCCCTTTCGGTTTGGTTTCAATTCCCGTTCCTCCCTCCTCTCCAATATATCCGTCTCGTCTAACAGAGTGAGGGTTTCCCTTGTTGAGTGTTGTTCTCCTTCTCTTGCTGGCCTTGTCCCGTTATGACTCCTTCGTCCCGAGGACAACCTCCTCACGCGCATTGTCAGAGCGTGTCAGGCCAACCGCCGGTGAGACGACGGCACCACCGACCGAATGCACATACAAACCCTTTGCTCCCTTCGTCCTCGTCTCCTCCTCAATATGCAGCCCTCATTCTCTCGTTCACATTGATCATCGCGCGCCTCTATGAGAAGAATTATTCCATTCTCATTGAAGAGCGCGCTCATTTCCGAGCACTTTCGCGCCATTTGGGAGCTTTTGAACCGGTCGCGAATAGGTTTCAAATCTTTCGAATCCTTGCGCGAACGCCTGTTTCTCTATTGGAGAAGTTCCAAGCTATAAACGAGCAATGTTGCCGATCTTCCCCTCCTGAATCACCGAATGGCCCGACGGCGATCAGTTTACGGCCGAATGGCGTTGATGAGAAGAAGATGTTGGCCCTTGGGGCTGCCCCTGTCCTCCTCTTAGCCGAGGGCCTTTCATTCCTTCCCAATCGTTTCCAGCCGCTAGTTTTATCGGTTCGGTTTCAGCCTCTTTTCAATCAAAAACCGCTTTGCACACATTTTCTTCAAATTGTCCGAACGATTTCACTCTCTTTGGAGAGACCGTTTTCTTCACGGCCGCTAGCCTGGGACAAGGTGACAGTTTTGCTACGCTCCACGAATTCCTTTTACGGGGTGCAGCGGGGCTATTCATGTCCCTATGAAGTCCGTAGTGAAGAACTCGCGACGAGCTTGTCCAAGAGGTGCAATTGAGCGTGTGCAAGGGCCATCGCCCCCCCCCCCCCCTCCCTCATGTCCACTCGCATTTCCGTCCACTTTCTTCAGTCTTCTCCTTCTTCTCTCTCTCTTTGACCACTCGTGTATCACTTTCTCCCCTTTGAACACGATACGATTGCTTTCTCTTGTCCTATTCGAGCTCAGTTCTTCTCAGTTTCGTGGTGGTTCGAGCCTCGAAGAGCCCGAATCGTTGAGAAAGGGGCCCGTCGCGGCCCCCGAAGACACTCTTCATGGAACGTCGTTTGAATCGTCGAATCTTCGTCGATCCCGAGACACAGCTGCGGCTGCTCGTCGAGGAGACCGCGCAACGCTACACCAAATATGTAAGTGTTTCCTAGCAATGTGTGAATGGAGAGTAATTCGAATTTGTCTTCTTCGGGACTGTGCATCGCGTGTCTGTTGGAAGAGGGCGGCTTGCCGCCTTTGGCGTGTGACCTCGCAGGTTGGCCGCGTCACAGCTTGCATCCCCGTGTGCGCACAGGTGGTCTGTCTGTCTTCCCTTGCTCGATCCTTCTTCGCTTTCCATCCGACAAGAAACCCCCTCAATGACACGCACTACTAGACCATCGCCAGCAGGGCGGGGCATTACGGATTTTTCTCAACCCGTAACTCGTAATTTCGTAATTTCGTAATCTTGACTGATTACGTAATTCGTAATCCGAAATCCGTAAGTGGCGATGAGCGTCAAAAAGAGGCCAAATAACCGACTGATTGTCTTTTTAACGAGAATTTTTTGAAGGTCATCGATTTGGTTCGTCAAAAACAACTCGTTTTCTTGCCTTTGACAATGGTTTGTCGAAACTTTGCGCCTAGAAGGCGAAAACTTTTGTGTTACCTCGGCTACCATAAGGTGTTTTCATCAAAATTGGGACCATCTTGCGTATATTTGAGGGTCAGAAAAAATTCCGTAATTACGGACCGATTACGTAATTCGTAATCCGTAATCAACCGTAAGCAAAAGACCGTACATTACGTCATTTCGTAATTACGTAATCCATAAGTGCCCAGCCCTGATCGCCAGGCGAGATTCCGTTCTTTTCAAACTTTCATGAGGTATCTGCTTTGAACAAAGTCTAGCGGTTACAAGACTGATCAAAGACGAATGAAACCGCATTGTAACTGACACTGCACGAGCGTTCGCAGAGTTGAATGCACGTGTTCAAATCAAATGATTGCTTCCCGAAAATGCAGACGAGATCATAACACAAGTTGTTTGTCGCAAATGAGAATTCCACAAAACCGCCAATTCACTTCTTCTTGACGACTAAGAAACTCGAGTGTGTCGCTGATTGGAAAGGGACGACGGCGGAATCGCGTTTGCGGGGGGCGAGTCGGTGACACGGCGTTCCACGGCACTTTTTGTGCCTTGGCCATTCCCTCACTTTGGAGTTCCCCCTTTCCGTTGAACGAACGGACGAACGAGAAACGATTCCGTCGCCATGGTCGACCTTCGCTGTCCTAAAGTCTTGCACTCTTTTGTATGTTGTGGACACCAGTCTGTTGAGACATTTTTTCTCTCCGTATAAGGACTCTGCATTGAATAACTTGTTCGTCGTCAAAAGAGAAGAGAGGAGCGCCGCCGACCGGACAGGCGGCTTGGCGCTATAACGGTGTTCCTCCGCTCATCCTCCAAGGATCCGTTTTCACCTTTTCCCCTCATTCCTTCTTCTCACTTTCTTCTCCCGACATGTCCTGTCCTCGCCATGATGAATGACCTCAATTCCCCCTCTGATGAGCGTCTCTCCCAGAGGGCTGATGATCTTTCACAATGGTAGAGTCAGAGCCGGGAGCTGCAAGCGAGACGAGCAGACTCAGTGGTGAGCCACCCCGGTAGCGGCAGCCGGCTCTGATCCGCTCGCCCGCTTCTCGCTTGGCGCCCTTTTTGCCTCTTCTTCTTCCTCTTCTCCGTTTCCTCCTCGACGAGATCTCCGGGAGAGCGGCCATTTTTCACATTTTCACTAGCACGCCATGTCTCCTTCCTCTCTCTCCAGAAAAGATTGACTTTGTACTCTTTCGGATTTGATCTCTTCAAGTTCCTCCTTGAAATGAATCGCTTTCGAAGCACTCAGACAGCGATTTTTGAGCTCGTTCGTCTGACGTTCGACGCTTGGTGGCGCGGTGAAAAAGTGACCGCGACTCCCCGGGGGCCGAAGGGGCTCCATTCCTCCGGGCAGCCAAAGAGCCTCCTTCATTCTCTCCGCGCACAAACGCCTCATGAAATCCGGCGCTTCGCCGCCTTCCAAGTGCTGAGGGAAATTTATGCGCGGCGAGACTCCTTCAAGTGCCGATCTTCTAGACTCATGTCAGACTCTATTAATTACGTGTTTGTTTATCTCCACTTCGTTTCGTACTTTCGAGATCTTTCTGTTGTCTGGGTTTTGTGGTTTCTTTCTCTTCTCTTGGTGGCTGTTCGATTTGCGGCGGGAAGGAGCGCTTGTCCGAGAGCGGGAGTGTAAGGCACTTTCCTCCCTTTCCATCGCCAAGGACAAGCGGGCGAGGAGAGGAAGATCTGGTTGGACGCCCCGGGCGACTTATGCTTCTTCTTCGTCTTCCTCCACCCTCCCCCTTCATGTGAAAAATGGAGGAAGCAACAGTCATGAGCTAAATCGAGCGTCAAACCCATGGCCTCTCGTTTCAAAAGCCAAAGCGAACACAGACTGACGTGGAATTCAAACGTTCAGCTTGCGATGAGAAGGAAGTTTGCATTCCAGAAGAAGAGACGCTTCCAACATTTTCTTTGCACTGGAATTCCGTGCCAGAAGAGAGATAAACTGCGGATATTAACCTCGATGCGCCGCGCTCTTCACGAGGAAACCCCTTTCCAACCAGCTCCCTCGCGCGCGACAAGTGCCGCGGCTGTAAATAAGGAATGCATAGAGGGCTCTTGGGATGAGGTACAGCTCGGCGCGAGGCAAAGGTTGTTCCTCCAGTCGATGTCTGGCTTTCCTCTCTCTCCCTCTCCTAGCAGACAATTCTCATGCGTCAAATTCATTGCTCGCCTATTGTTTATTCAAGGTTTCGGGGGGTTCCCCTTCTCCTTGTCATAAATTCTCGTCTCTTGCTTCTTGCTCTGAGAGTCAAGGAAAAGTGTGGCGTGAAACGCGATGAATCCTCTCTCTTCTTCCTCTGAGTCACACAATGGAGGTCCCTCGAGGGAGAGGCGCCTCTTCTTCCACGATATGACGCGGCGTCGAAAGCGTTTTTCTAGAAACACTGAGAGGAGGCTATTGGGTGGGGCGAAGGCCGAGGCGGGGGCCAAGCAATGCAACTTCTCGAACAGAGCATCTACGACCTCGACATCGACTTGACTTGGCGGGTAAGCCGCAAGTGAAAAAGAACAAATTGCCCGAATCTTACACTTCCATCACCTGAATTCGTCCCTTTTTGTAAACTTGAAGCATCGAGAGGGAAGGGGACCTTGGCGGTGTCTTGAAAGGGTCGATGATCAGAGATTGATGAAGAAGCCAGTGGTTTCTCTTCTCCTCTGATTTGTTCTCTCGACAGCCTCCCTCTCTGGAGAAGACGAGAGGAGGACAATCTCGTGGCGCCACAACTTGAAGAGCGACGCCGGCCACCCGTTAGCCGAGGCGGTCCGGCCTTCCCCTCCCCTCGCCCCTCCTCATCCGACCAGTTTTTTTACCTCCGGCCAACAGGCGTTCTCCCCCAGCCAGTGGTCACCAAAATCCAACATGAGCCGACATCGTCGAGGCTCTCAAGAGAAGAAAAAACATGGCTCACGATATGAGGAAGAGGCGAAGAATAGACTGAAAGGACCTTCAAGTCCTCATTCGAATGACTCAATCGAATAGAGGTCTCCTCAACCCTCCGCCGACTCTCCACGGCCACGGTGTCTCTTCACCTCTTTCTCTCTCTCTCTCCTCTCGAGGCACGCAAGTTTTTCGTCGCGCGGCTGGCGGTACGTTTTTGTCATCGGGGGAGCGCGCGCGGCCCGGGCCCCGCCTGTAGAATCTCGCCGCTCTCCACGGGGCGCCCTTCTCCCTTCGCTCTTTTGTGCCTGCCCCCTCCCCTCTCTGTTCAGTGTTCACCTTCTCCCCTCTCCCCCAGCACGGATCGTCTCTCTCTTCGGAGACGCCGAGAGAAGGAGAGCGACGAGGGGCGCGGAGAGAGAGAGGGGGAGAGGCTGGCCCTTTTGCTGTAGTCGTCATTGCAAATCGCGGACGCCTCCTCCTGGTCGACTCGGGACCCGTCGGTCCCCTCAGCGGGATTCTTCTATTCCCTCCTTGATCTACTCGAATCGCTACTGTCTCGGCAGTAGTCCGACACTATCTAATCTCCAACCTTTTTCCTCCATTTCACCACTTTGACGGCGACCGCCGCCGCCTCGCCGATTCGTTGACTGTCAATGCTGGCTTGAGGCCAGCCGGGGCGAAACTGTCAGCTAGCGGCGTCTTCCGCCGCCTTTCCTTCTTCATTTCACACATTGATCGTCTCTCACTAGTCTTCAAGTCGTGAGATTTCGACTAGACGAGCCAATGTGAAGGCGAGATGGCGTTGCCGCGACACAGTCAGGTGAGTCTTCTCTCTTCTCTTCTTCCCTCTTCTTCCTTGTTATTGTCGTCTGCCACTAAGAGGGGAATTGATAGGCGGAGGTTCCAATAAATTCCCGCAATCTCCTCGGTTCTTCTTCTTCTTCGGGCATTGACCTTGAGGGTGCGCGACTCTTCTTGCCTGTAGAAGTCAAGTCATGGTGTGTGTTGATAGACTGCAGCGGGGTGCCAGCCGAGCGTGTCTCTCTCGTCTCTCTCATACAAGAGCAAGTGTGTGCCGTATTTATTGCCCCCGAATCCCCCCCCCCCCCCCCTCTTCAGCCTCTGCCTGTAATCATCTACCGTGGAGAGGTTATTGCTCAGTCTCCCTTCCCCTTCCTCTCGTTGATTCTGTTGTTGACCAGGAATCCGCAACAAATCGAAAAACGTTGAAGAAGAAGAAGACAAACTCGGATTGACACGAATTTTTCTTCACTTCACCACTCTTCACCCCTTCCACCCTCGAACGGCCTTGTCACTCTCGGTTCAAATCACTCAGAGATTTCCCGTGTTTCCTATCATTCCCGGAGAGGAATGAACGGAAAGAGGCGGTTTGCATGCGAGACGAAGGTTCCGGCGTCGATTCCAGCCGACCGCGTGGGGCCTCTCTCTCCTTCTATTGACTTTTACCCCTTCATGGTTCTTAACCGGGGCCGAGTGGAGATAAGAGAGAGACGGAGAGTGATAAACCCTTGTCAGGAGCCTTGTTCCAAAGCGTTCAACGCTCTTCTGCCACGAGTGAATGGGCAGCCATCAATTTCGGCGGGAAAACCGCGACGAGCCGTTCTCCTCCTCAAGGGCATTTCAAGGTGACCCCTTGTGCCTCTTCTCAGATCGTTTCCATTTTTTCTCTCGCTCGTCAATGGCGAGAGAAGAGGAGGATTTTGAAACGAGGAGAAGGAGTCTTTAGAGTCTGAAAGAGAGCATCGCCTGGAGGTAGAGGGGAGAGGCCTCCAACGACGGCGGAGCCAGCAGCAGCCAGCACCTGGAGAGTGTGGTATTTGCTGTTCCGATCAATCGGGAGAGAAGAGAAGAGCGCCAAAAACGAAGAGAGACCGAGTGCTTCTCCCCCTACGGGGTGCTTCTCTGCTTTTCGGTTTCTTGCTTCTTTTTTGGTCTTCTCGGCTGCTTGAAGGGGTAATGTGGAACGGAGAATCAACGATCCTCGGAAAGATGACGAAACGGAGTAAAGAGAGACGGGGCGTGGGTCGGCGGCCGGCCCGTTTACAGGCAGCCGCCGCGGACTGGCTGTAAACGCATCACTGCGTTTACGTTTCATGCGACGCGCTGCTCGCCTCCTCTGCCGTTCTTCCATTGTGCTCCTCGGCACTTTTACTCCCCCTTTTGTGCACCGGACGCGCGATTCAACACCCCCCGCGACTCGAGTGGGGAAAGGCGATCGTGGACATAGGACGAAGGGGGGACTGGGGGAATTTGTTCAAGGAAGCGTCCGCCAAGAGGACATTCGGCCGGCGCGGGGTGGTGATGCGGCAGTGGACGCAAATCCTTGCGAAAACACGACGAGAGACGCGGAATTGAACACCGCCGACTTCGAATGAGACTCGAGGGAAGAAAAACAAAACAACTGGAGGGGCCTTGTTTGAAAATGCGAAATCGCCGCGTTCTCATCATCGTCGCCTCGTCTTCCCCTCGCCCGCCAAATCCCCCAATTCCGGATTGTTTTGGAGATCGCCGGCGGCAACTTTGGCGCCTTCTTGCGAGAGGATTAGATCTTCCTTCATCTGAGGGGACCTCAAGGGAGAGAGACCGCTCCCCCTTTCCCTCTCCTCCCGTCTCATGGTCAGCTTGAGAGAAGTGCTTTGAGAAGAGGCAAGAGAGTTGTGTGCCGGCTCTTCTCCCCTCCTCTCTTCTCGAGGCTCGCTGACTCGAGAGGGGTCAGTTCTCGCCCGTCATCCGGTTCGCCGTCGAGGCTGCAGAGGTGCGAGAAGCGTCTCCAAGGGCGCGCGTACGCCTTTTGTTTACGATCGAGCCGGTATTACCGTGCTTCGTTCTTCTTCGGCGCTTTGCCCGACGCGCCACCTGAGGCTCGAGGCAAATAGGCGAGACGAGGTGGGGGAGACGAGCTTGCCACTCCTCCTCCTGATTCTTCTCCTCTTCTTTATTTGATCCGGAAACGAGAAACCAGAGAATGGAGAAGGAAAGAAGGAAGACGAGAAGAAAAAAGCCTCATGACAGTGACGCTTCCTCCTCGATGCAATTGCAAGACGGATTTTGGGCGCCAAGGCGGTTTCCTCGTGGAAGAAGGGGAGGCAAGGGAAAGGCAGCAATTCTCCCAGCGACCTCCATAATTGTGTCTCCTGAAAGTGGACGAGAGAAGACCTTGACGGGAGAGCCGTTCTGTCTTTATTTCACCTCAGCCTCGTCCCTCACAGACTACATGGTCGTGAAACGCACCTCGGCCGTGATTAATCTGGAGGGAGGAGGCATGGCAGAGGGAAAAGAGTCGACGACAGGGGCATTTACGAGCCAAGCGGCGATCGCTGAGCCGCGTCGTTGTTGAATTCCAGTTCCAAACCTAAACGAGCGTCGTTCTTCAGGAGGGGCGATAGGGAAGGGCGAGGCGAAGGGGCGAGTTGGGCCAGGCAAAGCGAGGGCCGCGCCTTCCTTTACGATTCCACTCGGTGGCACTCAATTATGCACAGAATGACCCACTGAATCTTCTGGGAAGGGAACAGTTCTGATTGTGATGGAATGAACAAAGAGTGACAGAGAGTGTTTGCAGGCGAAGTTAGAGCGTGTCCTGGGATGCACGGCGTCGTCTTCCTGCGCGTTGGCCGTCGACGAACGAACCGGCGTCGTCGCTTATCCTGCTGGGTGAGTGCTCTGCTTTATACGCTACTGAAAATCAAAAATTTGAAAATGTGTGTGTTTCACGGGAAATATTAGAAGGAATTTGTCATCACAATGCGTTGTGGAATGGATTAGGCAAATTTGTCTTCAAAACTAAATATCATTTATCATTTGACCCTTGTCCCTCTCTCAACGTCTCCAAAACGAAAACAAACAGTCGAAGAAGAGAGTCGAAGGCCACGAGAAAGGTATTCCCCTTCGACCCTCGAGGCTCTTCTTCGGTGTGAACAGTCAACAGCGAGGGGAGACCTCGTCTTGAACAAATGCCAAGACCTTTTCGACCGCCGGTCATTGGCATTCGACGCTGATGTTCCAAGCCGATGATGACGCGAGCCTCGAGGCGTCGGGGCGCGTAGAAGCGCGAGCCGCGTAACGTCTTCGCGTACAAACACAGACGCTCCTTCTCCCCCCGAAAATGACACAGAGCGAGAAAGCTTTCTCTTCTTCGCGAGTCTCGTCTGCTCGACCACTTGCGCTTCTTTTCTTACGAGAGTGCAAGCAAGAGAGTGAAACAGTGAGAGCGCGGGACGAAAACTTTTTTTGTAAGAAACAGGACTTTCCACTGAGGAGAGAGGGACAACAAGACTGAGATGTGTTTCAGGTCGACTGTGATTCTTCACAATCCGCGGACTCATAAGCAGGCGCATCTCATCGGAACGAAGAACTCTCTCACATGTATCGCCTTCTCGCCCGATGGGAGACATATCGCCACTGGCGAGGTACGATGAGAGGAAGAGGCTTGAAACCGATTTGCAGGCGGGTCATGAGCCACGGGTTCGAATCTGGGAGGTGTACGACAAGGACGACAAGTTCGTCGGCCAGCAAGTCATCGACTTGAAGAAACACACGTCCGGCATTTCCTGTGTGGTTCGTCTTTTTAGTTTCAAGAAATGACCTTAACTTTTCATTTGACGGTTTCTAAAGGGACCTATTGACCAAACGTGAACCGCCCGTCATTCAACCTCTTCCTTCCGTGAAAAAATGATTTGATTTTCAGAAGTTTCTTCCCTCGTCCAGCGTGGTCGTCTCCGTGGGCAACCAGTATGACAAGTCGATCTGCGCATGGAACTGGAAGACCGGCAAGCTCGTCTCCGAGAACCGCGTCGCTTCTATTGTGAGTCTTCCTCTCTACGTCGAGACTTGCAAGGGAAACACGTCAGTTGCTGACACAACATGAAGTGACGCGTTGAAAAAAGAAACTCTTTGCAGGTTCACGCGATGGACGTGAACGGAGACGGTTCAATGGTGGTGACGGCTGGCGCCAAGCACATCAAGTTCTGGCACATGAACGACAACGCCGTCATGCAGGGACGGGCGGCGATCCTCGGCGACAGAAGAAATTCCAACTTTGTGGACGTCTGCTTTGGACCCGGGAATCGAGTCTTCGCCATAACGGACACTTCAAACCTCGTGGAGTTGGTGGACAAGCAACTCGTTAACACTTACGACATGCATGGATGTCAGCCCTTCTCCTTGGCTGTGAGCAGACACGAGCTCTTCATCGGATTCGCTGGTGGATTGATCCGAGTTCTCTCCCTCAACGGCCTCTCCCTTCAATCGACGATCCCCTTGCCGCACTTCCTCGGCTACGACGTCTCAAAGGCTGTCACTCTCTCAGCTTTGAACACCAAAAATCATCCAAAAGGAGCTCGATACCCCGATGTCAGAGCAATGGTTCTGAATCGATCCTCCAATATTCTATCTGTGATCTATGCGGATCGATCCTTGTACAGTTGGGAGATCTTGGAGAACGGAAACTTGAGGAAACTCTCGTCACAACTTCACCATGTTGGATCGATTCGAGGAGTGGAAGTCTATCCTAGCAATTTCTCTTACCTTCCTGCTGGATCATTCTTGACAGCCGGGGCCGACGACACGATTCGAATTTGGAACATCGACAAGAGCAATTCGATCATGGACCAGTCAGCCCTCTCCCAGAGAAACGTCTATTCGGAAGAATTGAGGAAGATCCTTTTCGTCGGGGAAAGTATCGAATCTCTCATGGAGCCTTCGGACAGACTGAGCATCCTCGGCACGGAGAGACTCGACGAGGGAGGAGTCAAGTGCTTGAGGGTCTCCACCGATGGAAGACATCTGGCTGCGGGCTTCCGAAATGGAAACCTCGTCTTCATTGACTTGAGTGCCAGTGGAATGCCGCCAATTGCACAGATTGATGCCCATGACAGCGATGTTCTCTGCATCGAGTACACAGATCCGACAAAGGGAGGCCCGTTCCTCGTTGCCTCGGGAGGTCGTGACCGTCTTGTGCACGTCTTCGATCCGCTCCACAACTATCAGAACATCCTCACGATCAGCGATCACAGCAGCGCCGTCAACTCCGTCAAATTCGTCATGGTTCGTTTGACCAAGAGAGACAGAAGGAAGAGAAACTTCCAGAGTTCGGAGGGCTTCCGCATGTTCACATGCGCCAGCGACAAGGTGGTCGTGATTCGGAAGCTTGTCGATGCCCATGAGATCAACTTCGAGCGCATCAATCAAGTCTCCACACAGACGAGTCTCAACGACATGACGTTATCGACTGACGGAGAGGGCATTTTGACAGCGTGCCAGGACAGGTAGGCTGCAGTTTCACTATTTGCACATTTCAAACCAATTGCTCGCCCTGCAATTCGGCCATCGAACATCCGCTTTCAGAAACATCCGTGTCTTTTCACTCTCCGGAAAGCTTGTGAAGACGATTCGAGGGACAGCGGGCGATGACGGCAACGGCGCCTTGACGAAGATGTGCCTCGACCCTTCGGGCACCTTCGCAGCCACCGTTTGCTCCGATCGCTTCGTCTACGTCGTGGACGCAAAGACGGGCGAGTGCGTGGCCGTCCTGACGGGACAGTCGGAGTCCGTGAACGCCGTGGCCTTCACGACAGACTGCAGGTAAGAATCCATTGACCCTTCTCCTTCTCCTTGTTGACATGAAAAGTCATTAGACGAGGAGGGGCGCTGTCACTGAAAAGGTCGAAGTCTCTTGACAGCTTTAGTCGGCCCGTGGAGGGGATTCCCTCGCATCTCGCCTTGACCCTCTCTCTTCATATTCCACCCTTTGTCCACATGGATGAACCCAGCTCATCCACTGAGATGAAGCCTGCTGACCCCGACAAAACTCCCACTGCTTCCCCATTACTCCTGGCCTATGCTGAGGCGCCCACTCTTACACTTCCTCGAAAAAGAAAGTCTAAGGAGGCAAAAGACAAATCGTTGAGTCTCTCAAAGGCTGGTACTTTGAGTCGAACCAAGAAGAAGAAGGAGAAGCCTTCACTGAAGCAGTCAGTGAAAATACTATTCTGTCCTTTTTGTTGTCGTATTGCTTTGTGCTAATTCTGAGATTTTAGGCGTCTTGTCGTCGTCTCGAACAGCGGCTGTATTTTCGTCTGGCGTTTGTCGTCCTTCCTCTCGAAGAAGATGAGCAAGAACCTCAAGACCAACGAGAACGTCAAAGGCAATGAAAGGTAAGAGACTTCTATGCGAGTTAGATGTTTGGTCAATTAAAAATAGAACTGTGTCTGAGGGTTTCCCTTGACAGCCTCCGACTGGGTCGGGGGGCCCCTTGAGGAGGAAGAGACACGTCGTTGCGCGCCATTTTGATACGCATCTCAATTTGTTTCTCACACTTTGTGACGGGTCGTCCGTGAGAGGGGAGAGTTAGAGAGGGAGGAGACAAGTGTCTGAATTACCTTCCGAGTGGCTGCTCTCATTGGGTCCATTCCAGATCTTTTCACTTTTTAGCAAAATCACTCATTTTTTCGCAAAATCGCAAAATCGCTCGGTCGTTGTCTCATTTGCATCACTTTTTCGACCCCCTCATAATTATGAACAAGTTACTGAACCGTTGTCCCACAACATTCACCCGATGCACTCCTTTCAGATCACGAACCCCGGACAGTCTCATCGAAAGCGGCAGTGACGCCACAAGCGAGGAGTACAACGCCAATCGTCTTGGAGTCAAAGTGAGAAACCTCCTAAACAATTCAAGAACAAGGCGGTGCTGGTGGAAAAATAATTTTGTGGCTTTTTGCGAAAACATCCATGTCTTCGTTAATGCTCTCTAACTTGTCGTTGTTGGTGCAGTCTGGTGGCTTTAGCTCTCACGTGGAGATCCCACAATCGTGAGTTCTTCGCTGCAGAACACCCATGATCTGGAGAGCGAATTCGGCAGCCTCAGCAGCATTCGCATCGCCGACGAGGTTTGTTCTCTTCTCTATGAAACCCAATATTGCCAGGACGAAGACCAAGACTCTTGTATCGGCAGCCAGAAGGCGGACGTTGTCGTGGAGTCGCCAATGAAGGATGTTGCCAGTGGAGGGTGAGTCTCGAGTCACTTTAAAAGCTGTTCTTGCTCTACTTCTGACCCTCTTATGACTTTCTTGACACCACCTTCCCTCAGAGGTTGTTGACTTGCCATTCGGCGGGTCTTCATGAGAGTCGGGGCGACGGTCGTAAACCCGGTGGCGGCGGTCACTTCTCGGGTCTTCGGGGCGTCTCCTTCTCGCTCCAATGCCCTTCTCCTTTCCACCCGACGACGCGCCCCTCCTCGCGCCCTCTCTTTGTCTTTCGTCCACCTCCTTCTCTCAGTGGCCGACGAGGAATGCTTCGCGCCCTTTACAGGCGTTGCAATCCTTTTTTTCAAGCGCGTCCCTCAAGAAGAGCTTGTAAAGTATACGCGTTCTCGCCTCGGGCGACTCTTTGACTGTTCACGCCGTTCCTCCTTCTTCTCTTTCCCCACGCCGAGAGACCGGAGGCGTCCCTTTTGTTCTGTGCCGCCCTCTGAAAGACGGGCTTATCACGCAGGCGGCGGCGAGGGGATCCAGGTCTTTTGTGGGGAGGGCGACGCGGGGCGAGCTGCGCGGACTTATCGTCAAGGGGGATCTAGCCCCGTTCTCCTCTCCCTTCAGCCGGGTGGTTTTCCCCGGGTTTCGGGCCTCGTCGGAAGTGACGGGGAGGGGGATGCAGGCGCGGTGTTTGGGGTCGACGGCGGGGCAACTGTCAAGCCGCTTCGAGGGTGACCGCGTCGCGCGCGACCTGCCGAGGTTGAGGCGACAGCCACCGCCCACCAGCACCCAGAACCTCCTTGTTGTCGCCTTCCGCCTCTTCTCGGTGACCGGGGTCAGAGAAGGGAAGGGGAGGGAAGGGGAGCTGCCAGCACTGACCACCGGGTGCTGCCACTGTTTGTCTAACCTTTTTTAGTCGAAGCTGATGGAGGTGCAGCGAGCTCCTCCGCGTCCTCATTGTCTCTCTCTCTCTTGCTGGGGGGGAATTGAGACCCAAACCTCTCCTCGTGGGTCGCCATCTCAATCGCTGTTGGGTCGTCAATGAAATTCCCGCATTTCACGAGACGGATTGATCGCGGTGTCGGCAAATCCTCTCGTGCCACATTCGGCAACTGTATAGTCTAGTCAGTCTGTTCGCAATTTCTATGGTTTTGTTTCACGAATGTGATCGTGTTGCGCCAATGGGCTCCGATTTGACGCGAGTTTGTTGGACAACACTCATTGTGCAGAGGTAGCCTCGTGTCGCTAACGGATCGTCCTTTGTCCTTTCTTCACTGGGGAGGAACGACTTTCGCCCACTGTTCGCAGCTGTTTCCCTTCTTTCTTCGTTGTCTGACTCAGTAAGCCGAGGGCGACGGTGTTCGTAAATCGAGTCTCCTTCTCCTTTGAGGCGTTACTCATTTGCCCCGAGCCATCGAGCGTCGCCGCCTCGTTCTTCTTCTTCTCGGGGTCTGGTCGACGGGCATCGTTTCGTCTTCTCTGTGTAATCCATTCCTCTCTTCTGACGAAGAGGAAGAGATGCTCGAGGAAAGGCCTCTCCTCGCCCTCAGATCTATTGCGTCGTCTTCGCTTTTTATTCCCTTTCCTTCGAGCTTTGTGGTGAATGAGGAGGGGCTGGCGGCTGTGGGAGAAGCCTGTCCATACAAATGCCCCCCCCCCTTCCCCGTCGTCATCCCGAATCGACAATGTTTGTATTGAATTTTCCCGCCGTGCCACCCCTTATCGAGACCCCCGTGACATGGCTTTTTCATCGTGGTTCTGGGTCTGTTTACGACGCTGAAATTTCATGGATTATGTCTGTTTTGTGGGGGAGTGCCAATTTGGTCTTGAACTGCGTTCTTGACCGCTCATGGTCATCTCGGTGAGAAGAAGAAGGAAGAGAAGAGTTGTGCATGGGAACGGCCGACTGGCGGCAAAAGAGGCGATTGCGGGGTTTGGGTGAAGGTGGACAGCGGGGTGATGGGGCGACGCGGCCAGGGCACAAAGGACCACGACTCAGCCTGGCATTTGCATTGCCTTCCTTCTTCTCTTCTTCTCTCCTCTTCTTCTTTTCTTCATCCTTCAGGGCGACCTCACCCCCGGCTGTTTGTCTCCTTTCTGTTCTCTTCGAGGACACCGGCTGACCGCAGTGACCCTCTCTGTCTCTGAACATTAGTCTGCAGTTTCTCCTGAAAAGTTTGCCGATAGAATTTACCAGTCGTCAATTCCACTATACCACACCCTGGTTTTGAAATCTTTGAAGTCGCCCACATGGATTTCTAGAAGTTTTACAATGCATTGCTTTTCGACATATTTGTTTGCTCTCGAAACTTCTTCAAAGAATAGGTGACAAGCTCGTAGGCAGCGTCTGTCCGCCCCCGGTCTCCTCCTGGGTCGACTTAGCAATTTCTCACCAAACCCTTATCTCGGCGCCGTTTTCATTGACCACGCACCTCGCTGTTCCACGCGTCACACTTGAGATTCGTCGTTTTTTCGTACCAATACTTGGGTGCGCTGAGATGGTTCCCTTGTGTTGCATGCCGAAAGAGAGCTCTGTAACTATTGCTGATCACACGAACTCGCAACAACGGGTCTCGTCCACCTCTTGCTAAGGATCTAGTTGACAGAAGAGCTCTCTCTCCTGCTCCGTCTCCTTCTCTTTCTCCAATTCCTCGTTTCTCTCTCCTCTTCTCCTCCTCAACTAATCTCTCGATGAGCTGTTGACCGTGGGAGTTCGTTTCAGAGACTTCGAGGTGCATTGCGTTCCCGCTTCTGTAGTTCGTCGACGCTCCAGCTCCAATCTCGTTGCTCAGCCCGCCAACTGGGACGTCGCCTCGACCGCCAACGATTTCTCAGACGACGAAAGTGCCGTTGGAAGCAGTTCAAAGCGAGATCGATCCCCAATGAACGGGCCCGCCGTCTACACTCAGTCGAGGTGAGAGGCCTTATCCTCTAATGTGCCTGGAAGGCGTCTCCTTTGTTTTTCCTTCCCGAGACCTGAAAAGAAAGACACCTCTCACCTTCTTGTAGGTCAATGTCGAATCTCCGGGTGCCGATGCTCATCGAGGAGCGCAGCGGCAGTCCCCGTCGGCCTCGAAGGAAGTGGGCCGAATCCACGCTCGACAACGGTTTCTTTCCCCATTCTTCCTGCTCACTCGCAGCATCTGCAGACATGAACATCTCGCCGCCTCAACAACAGCAGCCAGCCAACTCCACTCCTCAACGACCACCACAACTCCCTCCACACGGTTTCATGACCATGACTGGCAGTCCCACCTACCACACGCCTTCGGCCATACCTGGAAGACTTCAAGAGAATACTTGTAAGATCTTTGTGCTTTGTTCTAAACGACGTTTCTTCAGACATGAATGGCTCGATCTCCCTCAACGGACTACATGAGCGTTCGCTGAATCCGTCAGTCTCCTCGACAATGTCGCATCAGACACCGCCGGGCGTGCTGAGAAATGGCAGTCGACAATATCGAACCTCCGAGGATGGACGATATCCAAACAGCTCCGCGAGCAGCGCCTATCAGTCGCCCTTCGCCAACAATTATAACAGGTAGTTTTTCCTTTCAGGAAATGAAACATCTGTTCCAGCAGTCTTTCCAATGTCGGTGTCTCCTCTCCATCAGCTGCGGCCCTTCTTCGAACAACCGAAGAACGGAACAGTCTCTCGAAGCGAGCACTCAAGACCGGCGGCACCCAAGTTTCCCACGCGGATATGAGCGAGGTGAGCGTCGTGAAACCAATACCAGCCGGGGTTTCGCATTCGTATTCTCTCTTTCGTTATCACTGATCAATAAGACGTGGCGGGAGAGATGCATGATAGGAAGGCGGTGCCCCGCTTTGGAGGGTCGGCTGGGAAAGAGGCGAGGGAAGCCGTCTTCCTTTGGCGGCCGCCGTCGCTTCTCCCCTATGAGCTCCTAGCGACGTCTCTTGTCCATTCAGCAAAATGCGTCCCAAGGTCCACTTCAAACTCACGGATAATGTATGCCGCCAAAAATAGCTCCTAAAGCCGCGTATTGACTTGACCACTTGTTTTGCAGCCTCGAACCGTCTGGACTCCTCCAATAACGAGTCGAAGGACTTCGAGTAACATGCATTACTCGTCGCCTTCCGGTGCCGCCGCTGCTGCCATCACTCGAAGACGTGAGTTCTTGGAGGGAAAGTCCTCGGTGCACATGAACACGGGCACCGATGGAAGAGGGTGCAAAATGTTTCACGATCTTTGTCCAACGTCGATTCTCTTCGGGAGAAATCTTCACTATTCCTCAGTTAACCACATGTTCTTCAAGCTCGAACAACTGACATGGAAGAATCTCTGAGTGTTTCGTCCTTTCACAAGTTGATTTCTGTGTCTCCAACAAACACTAGCACTCAAAGAAGGCGCCGAGGAGTGCCATAACCCCCCTTTCACCCCTCGCTCCAAACGAGTAAACCCCTCCTCAAAGCCTGGCTAACTCCGTTGTGACGGCAACACCAGCGACCGCGCCCTGCCCTGAAGCTGTGATAGAAGGTGGTTGTGCTTGTGCAGAGTCCGAGCTCTATGGCCGAGCCGGGAAGCCGCCGTCGGTAACGCTCAACGGAGGAGGATCAGCAACACCGAAGGCTACTCGACTTGCAGTTCGTCCTCGCTCAGAACGTCGTCAAACCGTGGACAACGCCGTGCTGACTCCCGCCAAAGGTCGCCTCTCCTCTCCTCCCTCAGCCTTCTCTTTTCAATTCTTAACATTTCAAGATTTTCCCCCTTGGTTTTGCTTGATTTTCCCTTCGGGTGCTTGCCGTGTGGTCATGTGGTTCTCTTTTCTTTTCCCTCAGCTTTCTTTCACTTCCTTGGTTTGCTTCTTGCCCTGCATCCCTTGACAGCTCTGACGCCTTCTCCTCCCTTTCCCTCTTCATGTGATCCCTTCAAATGTTTGCTTCGACCTCCTTCATCAAGTCTATTTTGTATCTTTCGAGAGATGACGCCAGAGATTTTGGAGACGGGAGAGTATTTTTGGAAGCGGAAGACTTTCTTTCGCAAGAAGAAGAAACACAAAAGTTGAAGCAAAATGGATCGTCGGCGGTCTGGTTTTCCACGGCAGCGCGGGAATTTATGCGCGCCCTCCGCTTGTCGAGGCGAAACGGCGTCTCGCCCGCTAATGGCCATCGTCGGCCCGCTCCTCGCCTGGTCTTCCCGATAAGGCTGCAGAGAGGAGAACGACGATCGCCCTCTTTCCTTTTAGAACATCCCTCCTCCTCCCCCTCCTTCCTTCTTCTTTTTGGCCTCTCTGGCCGACGTGCGGTTTTCTGGGTGTTCTTGACGGTCCTCCTTCTCTTGGTTGTAAAGCGTGAAATCCTTTCCTGTTTCTGGTTCCGTGTCTTTGGGCTCATTTTCCTGTCGGTTTTGTTATACTTTCTTCCTCCTTCTCCTCCTCATTTTGAAAAGGCCATCCAGGAGATCCAATTACAAGAGCTGAAATGGAACTGAAGCTGTTTAGAAGACGACTATGCTAACTCGGATCTTCATCTGAGGAGTCGAAGTCAGAGCCCCAATCAACTGGCTCTCGATACCAAGAACTCGGCCAGCAGGAGAAGACAGGTGAGACTTTGAACAATGAAAAAGGAGCAACTTTCAGGACTCGGATATGTCCATGCGTTCCGGCTATACGCTTCAGAGTTCAAGACTTACACCTGCATCGTCAAGAACCAATCTGGCTAACCTTAATGGAGAGCTCCGCAAAAGCTCGCAGGCCATCGACCGAATTGCCGAGGCTCGCGATAAGTGAGAGCAACTACAGATTTGAAGATTGAACCCTTCAGATTGCGAAAATCACAAGAGAACCTGGCCGTGATGGCGGATGCCGAAGGTCTCTCCGCCACGTCTTCGTTGATATCTCGCTCAAAAAGCATTGGAAACCTGCGAGTGGCGCCGCCTCTGACAACTCAGTCCGCTGATCGACCTCGTCTCGTCTCGTGAGTACTTTGTCAAATTGCAGTTTCATCATTCCGATGAATGAAGCTTTCCAGTAATCCGTTATTGGAAGGGGCATCAAATCGCGTTATTTTCAGAAAGAACAACGGACTGTCGCCTCTGTCGATGCACTCCCGTGCCATGGCTCGAAGCGTTGGAAGTCTCAATCAGAACGGCGACGACGACACCGAGGTAAGAGAACAACGAAGGATTGAAGACGTTTCAGAATGCGGGCATGTACGGCCTTGGTGATTCTCGTCAACGAGGAGGGGCGAACAAGGCGAGCTCGCGTCTCGCCCTCACCATCCAAGGTCTCAAAAAGGCCAGCAACCCCGACCTCACCAACGAGGCTCTCTATCAAGCTGAAGACGAGAGTTCCACAGTCACGGGCTATGACTATTCCACCGCGTCGTTGCCGCGCAACCAGCGAAAGGGCGCCGTGCAGAAGAGGGTTTGCAGAGTTTTTGAAGGCTCGAGAAAGATCAACTCTTCAGGTGGAGAGATATCAGCCGAAGAGCGCAGCACGAATTCAACGAACCGACACTCCAACCAGCGGCGAGAGCGACAGCAACGCCAGCGATGCGTCGCCCCTCGGCGGCTCCAGCCATGCGCGATACTTCCATCAGCAGAAGGCGCTGAACAGGTTCGTTCGGTTGTTTTAAAATCAAGGCGTCTAGAAAGCTTCCAATAACTCGTCAAAAATTACGCTCTGTTTTATAGATCGGCTGATTCCGCGGGCAACCTGCCACGACCTGGTGCCACACAAGCGGCAAGGCGAATCTTCGAACAACAGCGAAATGCTTCGTCTATGACTCCGAGGAGAACGACGAATTATCTTCAACAGAAACTAGCTGGGTTTGTGGTGCCTCTAGTTCGTTGAAGTATGTATGACTTGTTCAGAGGCGACATGGTCGGTCCGGACATGGGCAGTGACGAGAGTCCTCGCCCAACCAACTCCTCGGATCTTCTTCGCGAGTTCGACTCGAAGGGCGACGTGCCACGAAGTGAGTCATTTGGGCGTTCTTCAAGCGTGGAGTTTTTGGGCAAAGAAAGGCTTTCGACGCCTTTTTTGCTCTTGCCTGGAATGGAGAATCGTTGGCGCTCTATGGGCAGATTCAACAAACACACAGGGCTCATAGCGAGTCACAATCGCTCGTCTTCTTCCGCCCTTTCCCTATCCTTCTTCTGTCACTTTCCACCCAGCCCAAGCTGTTGTTGCCTGCGTGATTTCATTAGTTTGCCTGCCATGGTATGAGGAGAACATCGTTGGAAAGTTCTTTGCCTGCTTGTAAATTAGATGTATAGCCGCGAAGTCTCCTCCAGATGCACATTACAGCACTGGAGGTGAGCATGAGGAGGGAGAGCGGAGAGTCCACAACGAGAGCCCAACTCTCTCCTCAGGGATCACAAATGGTGAAGGACCCTCCTGGCCTCTCTCGAGAGCCACGCCGCCACCCCACTCCGGTCGCCCTTCTCTCATTCTTTCACTCCGGAGTCGTCTGGTCCTCCCGGTGGTCATTCCACTCACTAGACATTCTCGCTGCTTCACCGTTTCCTTGCTCCTTCAATTTGAAGAATTTCTGTTTCTCGCACTATATTCCTCTTTTAGCGTTCGTGAAAAAGATCAAAAATCTTCTCGAGGCTTGGCGCGATTTTATCCACGACTCCGTGGCTGAGGCTATTGACCGATTAGCAAGAAGGCACGATCGCTGGCCGCTCAGAGCGTCTTTCGCCGTCGCTTCACCGCTGGCGGTGGGTAGTCGAGGCGTCGGGGTGCGGTTGGCGAAGCAAACAGAAGAACGGGCGAGATCGTCGTCCCGTCGGGTATCAAAGAGGGGAGTCCCGTTGCGTGAAGTGAAGGGCCATCGTCACCCCTTGATACGCTCTCCTCGAGGATATTGAATTCGCACTCTTTTGTTCGGACAACCATGGAAGAGAGATTGAAAACGACCCTTTGAGGTGGCGAGGCAGCGTTTTCCTCGTCCTTTTTTGAGTGCCCAAAACGCTGACCGACACCTCTTTGCCTCGCGACTCGTACAGTCGACCAACGCTTCCCCCCCCCCCTTTTCCTCACACGCTCATGAACACAAAAGAGAGAAGGGAGAGGGTTTCCGTGACAGCAGCTGCTTCCATCCAGTCCCCCTTCCCTTCCCTCCCCTCTCTCTCCTCGCCCTCCCTCTTCCTCCTCCACCGTTCCCCCTTCAAAGGCCCCGCCCCTCCCCCCACCCGCTACCTGCTCGTCGCTTCCATCTGTCGAGTGAAGTGGCAGAATGCGCGAGCGTCTCGGTCCATCGAGGGTCACCTTCGCCCCCTCCCCTCCCCGTACTTGCTACTTCTCCACTTCCGACTCTTCCGATGTCCGTCGAATCCAACCCAATCGTCCCGCCGCTGGCTCCTCCACTGCCCCGACCTCAGCCTACACGGCGTATCTCTATTCCCGGGGGGCCGTGATCCCCGCTCCGACCTCCGGCTCGGCGACTTATGCCGCGCGACCCTCTCTGCGAAGGCGAAATGCGATTGTGACTCGGAGACGGGCAAATTCGGGCGAGCGACCTGCTCGTGGGGGACCTCAAGGAGAAGAAGACAAGGAAGAGGATTCAGAGATGGCGAACCACGTCCGCGAGTGCCTCGCCGAGTTCAACACCGGCCTCGACAAGCTCCTCGGCGCCATTAAAGAGGTTCGTCTTCATTCCTCTTCTCTTCTTCCTCGACGGGGTTATTATTGTCGACAAGGGCGAGTGCGGGAAAAATGGCAGCAGCTGCGGGAAGAAGAGGTGAACGAGCTCATGAGAGGGGAGCCGACATTTTCTGGTTCGAGGTGGGTGGAGGGGCGAGGAGGCATCCGGCCCTCCTCGTTCACGGCCTTCAAGGGCATCTCCGATGTGTCGTCTTCGTTCTATACGAATGGAAGACGGCGACGAGGGGAATGAGGCGCCGTCGGGCTGGAGATGTGACGGGTTTAGAGAAGGCAAAACATGAAGAAATGTTGTCCGTGGCGCAATCTCACGGCCTTTGAATGTCAATGAGGGATCTCCAAGAAGGAGAAGGAGGAGAGATGAGACTTTTGGTGATTGCAGGTGGAAAACAATTCCCAGTTGACTCCCTCCGATCGCGATACGCTCCTCCGCGTTCTCGAATCTGCACTTTCACAAGGCAAACGACGACTCCTTCAGGTAATTTTTTGTTCGCAAGGCATTTTGCTGATCTTGCTGCTTTTTAAAGATCTGTCCCAAGTTGTCTTCTCATTGGTCCAGGCATCCAGAGTAGGAAATGAAATACACGATTTCAGGCCGAGACGGTCGGTTCAACGCCCCGCACTTCAGACGCGACTTCAAGAAGAACCTCTGATGAAAGTGACACGGCATCAATCTACCAACGCACAAGGTAAGAGAAAGCACTTGAAGGCTTGAAGCATGATGCTCACTCGCCTTGCAGATTGTAAGGAAGAGGCACGCCGTGCTAACACCGATCAGCCAACTAATCACTCTCTTCTTCTTCTCACTCACAGACTAGACTGCACACTGCATCTGCACGTTGTCCAGAAAACGAAAACAGATTCCTCTACTTCGGGTTTCTCACTAACTCCTCCACCCTACCTTCTCCTTCTTCGACTGTCCTTCCTCCTCCACACTCAGCTAGTTGCTCGCTCTCCTCGTCTCTAACACCGCGGCACTTCGTGCAATGGCTCACCGTGCGTTCTCCTTTGCTTACCTGTCAATCAGTCTCGCATCTTTTTGTATAAAACTATTTTTGCAGTGCACCCGCACCGACGTCCACGCCGTCCATCGACTTGAACTTCTTGAACCAACACGGCGCCCAACTCATCGAGCTCCTCAAGCAGAACATGGCCAAACAGAATTGACGACCTTCTGGCTCTTTCACTTCACTAATGAATGATGGTATTAGCCGATGTGCCTCTCGGTCCTTTGCCTCCCCGAACAACGAACGACTAGAAGCGCCCTGTGAAGAATCTTTCTCTTTCCCTCTCTCGCTGTATGTACACTTAGACTTATTCGTAGTGTTGTTTTATATTGAGGTTTCTTGCGTTTCCATGCACTTCTTACACACATTCGACCTTCTTTCCCCCTCAACACTCAGTGGTTACGGTAACACGACCATGATGAAGAGAGCAAAACTTCTGTCTTGCACCGACGAAACTGTGCCTTTCTCCTTCTTTCTCACCTTTCTATGTTTCCATTCTATGACCGTGTTGTTCAGCTCTTTCTTCTCTTTTTATCTTCAAGAAACAAGCTCACTGTTTACTGTGCATCTTCCTCTTTCTCTCTTCTTTTCTGTCCAAAACAACTCGAGTCGCACTTGCTCTAACGAATCGGAATCAAACGTGTTCACCACCACAACTATCATATAAATATTTCTAAAACAAATGCGACAAATAATATATTTCACGCTGGTGTAGAACCTCTATCCTCTTTCCTTTGAAAGAAGCAAAATCGTTTTGCTGACGCCCTCGAAGACAATTTCTTTTCTGATGAGTTTTTTTCTGGGAGGAAATCTTTTTCGTTATGTTTGTACGATATGACACACATCTAAACACTGAAGGTTGTTGCTTCACTTACGTTCTCCCTTTTCTTTTCTGCACTGCTTTCATTTTCCTTCTTCTCCACTTGCACCCGCACTTTTAAGCACCGTCGCACCTTGGCCTCCTCTTCTGCATCTTCTTTCTTTCGCAGTGTGCCTTTGAAATCGAACCGGCAGGAGGACTTCCAACCCCCCAGGATCCCCTCTCTTTTTTTGCTCGTCTTTGTTTAGTTCCAACCGGATGCTCCACCCAATGGCGAACCGTTGTTTTTCACTTTCAGAATCCACTTCTGAGGTTTCATTTCTTCCAAATAAATATCGACTAAAAAGATAAAGATGAAATGCTTTTCTTGGTTGCACATTGCACACTACTTTATTTCGGACTATATTAGGCGGTTATATAATGCACACGAGGACGGAGTCATGGCCTTAGTTATGTGAGTGAGCAGAAAGCGCGTTTGAAAGCGGGAATATGGAGAGGATGGCAAGATGTCAAGGCACTTTCAAGTTGGAATGGCTCTTACAATACTTACAGAGAGCTTGTAGTCGAAGTACAATAAAAAAATAAGTGAAGGCACAAGAATAAGACGCGTTCCGCGTAAGAATGGCGCATCTCCCTTCAGGGCTTGGTACAACGTTTTGTTTAGGCCGTTTTTTCCGACCAATTGGGCTGATTTTTGGTCTCCTAGGGGGACTTTTCATGCTGAATCCGAATATGAAGTTATCCGGACGCAAAATCGTCAAAAAACTACTCAAACAGAAACCGACCCCTATGGGCAAGGGTCACGCTTTCGACATCCGAAACCGGTACCAGGTGAAAGATCTCATCGAGACGAATCTAATGGTATCCTTACTTGCCCCAAAATAAGCTATTTTGGCTACATAGAGGGCATCTGGAAGTTGAACAGCGCTGAAAAGTGCTCAAAAGTGCTCAAAATTTCCAACTTTGAAATGCAGTTTTCTTGGAGCCTACAGCAGAGATCTGAATTTTGGATATGTTGTAGAGCTCGAAATTCTGAGTCGGATAGGTGGGGAGCTATGAGGGCTCGACGCCGAATACGCGTGAACTAGGATGATTTAGACGATTTTTGACCATGTCTCAAAGCATCTCAAGTAGTTGCGCTTTCAAAACGTTTCCCTAACCCCATGCGCCCAGTCCAAAGGCGCCATTTTTTGATATGTTGTTCACCGTGAAATTCTGAGCAGGCTAGGTCTAGAACTGAGAGGGGTCGACACCAAATTACTCTCTCGAAGTCTTTGAAGAAAGCCAGGGTGTACTGTAATCGTCTTTAAACCTGCATTCTTTCAGCTTCACTTCAAACAATCAAATTTGATGTCGAACCCTCTCAATTCCACACCTAGCCAGCTCAGAATTTCACGCGGAACAATATATCAAAAAAATGGTTCCTTTGGAATGGGCGCATGGGGCTAGGGAAACGTTTTGAAAGCGCAACTACTTGAGATGCTTTGAGACATGGTCAAAAATCTTCTAAATCATCCTAGTTCACGTGTATTCGGCGTCGAGCCCTCGTAGCTCCCCACCTATCCGACTCAGAATTTCGAGCTCTACAACATATCCAAAATTCAGATCTCTGCTGCGGGCTCCAAGAAAACGGGGTTTTGTACCAAGTAATACGCCAGTCTTACACGGAATGCGTCATAAATGCTCGAGTGCCAACCAGCCCACCCAGATACGCGCAAAGGGAGATTCGACAAGTGAACTGAGTGTGAGAGGGATGCTTTACTGAAGATTTCCTGAATGCAAGAACCCGCTGGCGCAGCGCCACGATCCCATCTCTCCATCTAATAACCTTTATAAGGCTTCGTCTTACAATTTTTGTACTCACACCAGAATTTTTTCGTGATCACATTGCCTTCAGGAAATCAACTGACGATACACTCCGTTTCACGGCTTATTTCAAAAGCGCGCGCACAGTTTGTACTGCGGAATCGTTATAAAACAAATACTTTTCGCGTTTTTATGACCGATTTCGTTCGCTTTTGATAGCGCTTGGACCGAACAATTGTAGATCCCCGACAGGCACACTATATGAAAGCAAGAAAAACCAAGATCGGAAATGAAGAACGAAACGGGATAGGTTTTCGAAAATGACTCAAA
>JAQIXL010000640.1:0-27314 GCA_034700245.1 Poikilolaimus oxycercus | reverse complement strand
GTAGCGACCGGTCTAAGCGTTCGCAAGATGTCACAATGTCACACATGTAAGTCAATCCTAGTTAGGAGAGGGGGATCACTTCTCGTCAGCGGGGATTCGGGACAATTATGAATGAGTCAGTGTCCTAGTTTTTGTTCGCGACTCAAAGGCGGAGGCGGACAAAAAAGTGAGGCACACGGCGTGGCGCCGCCTTGACTCATAGTGACCAACACGGTCTGTGAGAAGCCTATTCATATGGGTCGTAAACTGAAAGCTTATTGATGCTTGACCATTTCCGGGTTGACGTGGTTTGGATGTGGTTTTGTGTTGCCAAACTGCAAATCTTTACTGTTCGTCTGGACCGAGTGCCCAGCAAAGATCGGCACGTAGAAAAACGTTCACGACAACGGGCTTTGTCGCCTTTTTCTATTGACCTTCTCCGTGTCTCCCAGCAACCAGTGATGATGCTCCCACTAGTGATCACCGTATTCAGGGGAGGCCATAAATCATTCATTTAGAGGGAAAAGGACCTGACACATCAGACACAAAACGACAAAGAGCAAGGAGGCTCGGTCTGCAGAGAGGAGTATTGTCTCTATCCCTCTGGTTGGGCGAGAAAGTCCATGTTCAGGATCTTCCCTCTTG
This sequence comes from Poikilolaimus oxycercus, assembly GCA_034700245.1. NCBI lineage: Eukaryota > Metazoa > Nematoda > Chromadorea > Rhabditida > Rhabditidae > Poikilolaimus > Poikilolaimus oxycercus. The sequence goes on along the minus strand of JAQIXL010000640.1, from coordinate 26,690 downwards.
ACTTCAATTGTTATTGTAGTTGGCCTTTGAGTACTATCTCGTCAATGGCTTCTCTCGGTTCACTGAAGAACACGACAAGAGACTGACTCATACGTATTAATAGTTGTTGTGTTGCTCATGATCTGTTCTGATGGAGGCGGGTTTTCGAGCCAGCGAGCACTGTGAGAACTCTGGCTCGCGCCGATCAACGAGCAGCCCGCAAGGGGGAGGAGGCTGTCGCACCGTTTTGTCGTCACACTCGGCCTTTTTAATGTCGTCCATGGCAGTTGGCAAGGAGGGGAGCCTTTAAAGGCCGACGTCGTCTGCCTCTTCAGGTATTTTTGAGGGGTCGTCCCTCTCTTCTTCCTTCTCCTTCTCTTTCTTCTTCGATATTCAGAGCCGTGTATTGTCTTTTTCCCTTCCTAGTTCTTTTGTCGCGTATCGTCAGGTCGCTTTATATTTTGCGGAAGAGAGAGAACGAGAACAAGTCTTCAGCCAATCTTCACCCCATCTGAGGCTGGCGGTGTGGAAGATGCCGTTGAAGGGGGACGCCGGCTCGTCCTCCTCCCTTGATTCTGTCACCGACAGTCACTCCAAAGAGTGAGTTCCTTTTATTCTTTCGTCAGAAAATCATGAATTATTTCATTGACCGATTCTTCTCTTTCAGACGCCGAAAATCGAACGGCGACGGAAGTCGTCTCAAGAGAATCGCTGAGAAATTGATCATTGAGGTGAGGCCTTTAAGATCTTTTCTTCAAAAAGATATCGTAGCTGCATCTGACATGAGAAACTTTCGGGCTTTGCAAAAGTCAGCCAGGCCAAAAGTCCGAAAAGTTTGCAGAGAGCCATTTTGCAGAGAAATTCTTAAGAAAGTCGTTTCACTAACGATATGATTGAACGTTTCGGGGTCATGAGAATCATTTCATGCAACGATTTTCACATGAGCCAAAATGCGCTGAGCCTCGTTGAGCGGTCGTCGAGGTGAGCGAGGCAGAGGAGGTATTAGTGTCTGTTGCTGTTTGCTGCTCTCTGATGCCATTCGTGAAGGCTCTGCGCAAACTTTACCGCAACGCTTACGGCTACGTCTCGGGCGGGTGCTGGCAGCGAAACAAACTGTCATGAGACAGCATGGAGGAAGAAGAAAACTTAACTCACTCTCGTTTCAGGTCCCAGTGAGAGAACTCCACAACATGAAGCAGAAGGACGGTGTGGGCTCCATTAAAAAGGAGTATCAACTCTTTGTTGGTTCGTTTAAATCTGTGCCGTGTCATAGTTTACCGTGAACCTTTTGTAGGCATAACATCCATGCATGGTGTCCTTCGGACCTACCGTAGTCAAGGAATTTCTCAGCTCTTTTGGGGCGTGATGGTCTGCGTGTCGACCATCCTTCTTTGTGTACAGATCTATGTGCAGTGCCAGCAATTCTTTACAAGCAATACGGGTTCAAGTGTAAGTTTTACTTATCAAATTAAGATTCAAGTGCCATAATTAAATGAACAAGATTTAATTTTAGCTTAATTATTTATTAAAACTTAACTTAACGTAACTTTAGGTCACAATTGTTGTTGGTCTGCCGACGGAATTGCCTGTGGTGACAATTTGCAATTATAACCCGATCAAGAGATCTTATGTCCAAAATGGTTGGTGGTGTTCTCTTGCATCAGAAGAGGGATTTAGTGCTCAATGAAAGTGGGGAATTCCCCTTTGAACTCGTTCGATACATAATGTTGGCGAGGTTGGATGTGAATGCCATGATGCTCATCTCGAATGAGACAGATTTGGCGAGAGGAGATGAAGACTTCAGGTTAGGCTCGCCTCCCACTCAATTCTAATAGAAACGATTTGAAGACGATATGTGGAGAAACATCCCGAGTTCACCATCTCGAAGTTCTATGAGAGCGCTAGGTACATAAATCTCTTCGAGAAAACAATCAATGTTGACTGTTTAGCTTCCGTTGTGAAGATATGCTTAAAGTATGCTCAATGGAAGGAAAGCAGTTCAATTGTTGCAAGACGGCGAAACCGATCCTAACAGATCTCGGTTTGTTGTCCAAAACAATTCTAAAGCTTTAGGTCTGTGCTACAAACTCGACTTGAATGTGACAAAGTTGTTGGAAGAAGAGCTCGGCACATACACAATGGAGACGCGAGGCCTTCACCTTCTCCTCGATGCCAACACCGATGATCAATTCGATGATTCAGGTTGCTCTTTGAGAGAATGTTTGGAGTTTGTTCTTGTTCTTCAGAACTCTCCTTGCCGACGTTTGCCGACCCTTTTGGTTCCGGGTTTCGAATTCAAGTGAAAGACAAGGATGACATCACTTACATGACAACTGAGAGCGTCGTGGTTTCGCCAAACCAACGAGTCCATTCGGCCGTCGAGTTTCTTGAGGTTTGTGATGGGAAATAAAAACAAGTACTCCTTTAGTACCAAATGTTGGAGCAAAACGATATGTGCAAGGATTCGTGGCCAGAAAGTCAGCAAGGCGTTGAAACGGCTTATGCCTCGTCGACCTGCAAAGCTCTTTGTGCTGCGAGGCAATTTCTGGAGAAATGCCAGTGCGTCCCTTACCAGTGGAACGTTGATGGACGTAAGTGGTCTCTTTCTTTTGAGCTCTCGTGAATATTCAATTCAACGCGAGTTTTTCAGGATATGGAAGCTGCACCCCGTTGCAAGAATTCGAATGTAATGCCACACTCGTCAGTCTTGGTATGAACTATTGTTCACAACAAAAACCTTTTCAGCTGATTGCACGGAATGTATCGTGGAATGTTCCACTTGGGTCTACCATGTTTACACTTCTTATGCAGAAGGCTTTTCTCGAGGAACTCAACGCTGGCTTCAAGCACAGTTCCCGAAATATACTCGACAATATATCGCGTAAGTTCCGATTAGTCTGAAAGGAGTTCTTTTTCCAGAGACAATTTGGCAACAATTGATTTGTATCGTCGAGACTTCGCTTACTCCCAATACAGCGAATCAATCTCGACCACTTGGACACAACTCTTGTCGAACGTCGGCGGATCGATGGGCCTCTTTTTGGGAATATCGGTTTGTCTCTAATAACCTTAATAAATTTAATTAAATGTTGCTCTTAATTAAGGCTCTTAATTAAATTTATTTCAATTTATCACGGTTGTGGAAACGATGATTCTGCTCATTAAACTCACTTGGATGACCATTTCGAGACGACGAAGACGTTATCTTGCGGAGAAAAAGAAGGCCGAAGAGGTTTCTACTTATTCACTCCTCTTCATCCATTGTATTGTTGCAGGAGAAGTCTCGTGAGATCGAGGAGGCACTCGAAACAGTTCGAAAGAACAAGGCTCTCTTGACTGTCTCAGAACAAGTCGACTCCGTCAACTCTCATTCGAGATCCGAAAGTCGAGATGAATTCTCGGATAGCATTCCCCGTCCTCTCGTTCGCATCGGAAATGCTATTGTGAGTTGAAAGCGTCAAAGAGATGACTTCAGTTCAGAAACGAGCCCATTCAGTGGACGCCACGCCGACTCCTCGAAGTCCCACATCAAGAGAAACTTTCATGAACCACTTCTACAACTCGAAGCTCTTCGGCAACGGAACTGTTGAGGGTGAACCGAATAATAACGAGACAGAACCACAAATGGTACGAGTTAATGATTTCGGCGAATTCTTTTTAGCTGGAACTCGAGATCGATTTGAAAGAATTGGATAGACGAAGAAGTACTGTCCATCCATTGCGAGAGCTTGAGGTAAATCTCATTTCACTATGAGCCCGATCTTGAAAAGCAAACATTGCAAGACACAGTTTGGATGCCTCAAAATAATCGGGAAAAAAATCATGATTATATTTCAGGCGAATCGCAAGATTTCGTTGGATCCTCGGACGATAGCGCGAGTGGAGTATTCAATTCCCGAGGAGAGACTCTCGACGCACTCAGAAGGCTCCATTAATCCCGAAAGAAGAATTGAAGATATTGTGTAGTCTTTTATTTATTGGGCGGCAACAGTGGTTCTTTTGATGTTAGGGAACGAATATTATTCTATACAACATTTACTCGCTTTTCAGGGTATTCGATGTTTACGTGTAATTTGAGTACTTATTTTGGGTGTTTCTCGCTATGTGTAAACAGCATTTTATGAACCTGTTTTGGGCTGTAAAAAGAATTATATGAAAGTTCGCTGTTTTGATTAAAACAAATCAATGTTGTCAATTTTTTTCAAATGAAGGTAGAGCAAACACGTAATTAATGGCAGTACCGACAGGCAGCGGACAGGACAGCCAGGGCATCACAAGACTCTTTGACGTCACTTGTGCAGTCAGCTCGCTGCTTATTCTCGCAACAACACAAAACAACGTGCTTTCTTTTAGCGAATTTTTTATTCGAGGGGCTTCTAGTAGACCTTCGAAACCGATGGCCGCGTCGAGCATCGCCGTGTAGTAAGCCGTGCTTGTGTATGTCTGGAAGAGAACCTCTTTGGGGAGAAGGAGCTACCTGCAGGCCGGGCGCCCCGTAATGGAAGAGGTCGTTGCAGGAGGCTCCCGCGCTCGCGAGACCCGCGAGCATGAAGCGACCGTTGTATTCGGCAAGGAGACCACCGCCGCTGTCGCCCTGCACTTCATGTCGCCTTCTTTCGAAGAAAACCTCGCAGACGTTGGCTCGACGTTTCTCGACCGAGCAGACGATGTCCTTCGGCACCTGCCAGCATTTGTGTGAATGGAGAGGGGAACCTCTTCGACTTGACAACGCTTAGTTGGAACGATGTTTCCCACGTCGAGTTTCTGCAGACGCGGCACGGCTAATTTGTAGCTTTCATGGTTCTGTGCTGAAAACAGCCCTGTGTTGGAAGACTAGACGACGCACGATCGATGCCGAAGCCGAGAGCGGTCATTCTCTGTTGCATGAAGGCGTCCGACTCGTGCAGATGCGGGAGACAGATGTGATGCACGTTCGAGTCCACGTCCTGCATCGGCTTTGAGGAAGTACCTCCAGCCCGACCTTGCTCAGCTCGACGATGGCGATGTCTTCGCCGTGAGTGCAGCCTCTGTCGAAGAAGCGATTGAAGACGATGCCCTTGGCACGATAGTCGCGGCCGAGAAGATCGCTGCTGCAGCCTCGAGCCTTGTCGACGGCCGTGCAGACGCCGCCGATGTGGACAGAGAGAGCCAAGAGGGCCTCGCTCTCGTTGAGGGATGCGCACTCGCCGGCCGAATTTGTGAAACAATGGCCCACCGTTAGGACGTGACGACGCGAGATAAGGACGCCGCCGCAGACGCCAGTCGTCTGTCCGTGCTGGACGGTGAGCTTCGCCGCCCAGGGATGCTCTCCTGGCTGCGCGTCCTTCCCGCCCATGATCTGCTGCTCCGAGCGACGCTCTCTGATGTGAGCCTGCTCACTTGAGAGGATTTGGCTTACCGCTTTGTCTTCGGCTCACTCGTCGGAAGTCCGCAGTTTTCGAAGTCTGCGGCATTTCACTTCTTCTTTCTCTCAATCTATGTCTTTGCCCATTTGCCAGACACTCCAGTTGTCAGACAGGCAATGTTGTTGTTGTCTGTCATCTGTTGAAGAAGTCGCTATGGCACAAGACAAAGCGCCCTCGAAGGGTCCAAGCACGCGTCTGCTAGGCTTGCACACATTTTAGCAGCCCAAAGAGAAAATTGCTAAGATGCATTCGTTATTCAATCTTGAGACAATCTTCGACCTCTCTTGAGTCATGAAGATGACTGCAAAGTGAGAAGAGCTATAAGAAAAGAAGTCCCTCGCACTAGTTGACGAGGCCACAGGGATCACTTGAATTTTCTTATCCGGAGCACCAATTGGCTCCTCCTTCACGAATTTAGCGGCGCGATTGTCAAGTTTTATTTTTAGCTTTGTTCATCTTCTCGTCGTTTTTGAGTTGTTTGCTGTGCGTTTCCGCCGTAACGATGACGTTTTACTGATTACTTATTGTCCAGCAGGTAAAAACGTGGACAGGAACGACCATGAAGGGCCCGGCGAACGGCGCGCCATCCATTGTGGACCCGGATCTTGAGCTGCTCGATCCGTGTCCCGACGTATACGCCTTGTTCATCGAGTTCGACGCGCGATTCTTCGACGGTCGACTCGCCTGCTGCGAGCTGAAGTGGAGCCCGCGAATGACGACGTGCGTTGAGCTTTTGGAAATCTCCTGGGAGTTCATTGAACAAAATGAAGTCATACCGGGGAAGTGATAGTAGGGGAGAATTCCGGTTCGACGAAAAGCGCTGCGAATCTTGTGAACGATAAGCATTGGTTCGTCTTGAGAAGAAAAGGGAAGCTGGATGTCGCCAGTGGCAACTTTGGCGAATGCGCCTCTCGTTGCTAGGCACCTCACGCGTGTTGGTTGCCGTGCACACTCACGCTTTTCTGAATTCTGACGTCGCATCTCAGTGTGCCGTCAAATGAAGACACTCATTGCAGATGTGCTGGCGTGTGCTCGTATCAAGGTCGCGGAGGTCTTTGCTCGATTCGCTTGAGCAGGCCGCTTCTCTCGCTTCGACCTCGAAAAGATCTCGTCGAAACTTTGCTGGTTCGTTCTCTCCACTTTTGTCTAAGCATTGTGTTTAGCACGAGATGATCCACGCGTTCCTCTTTCTCACTAGTCGCATCACGGATCGCGATGGACACGGACCCGAGTTTCAGGTTTGTGATCTCCTGCTTTTATAATCAGCGATTTCAGTTGCATATGCATCGAATCAATTCAGCTGCCGGCACAAGTATCTCTATCTATCATACCTTTCACGATGAAGTCAAGCTATACAAGACGCATTGGTGGAGGTTTTCTTTCTTTGTTGTGCATAATCGTGTCAACTTTAGATGCGATGGTCCCTGTCAAAAGTGGCACCCCTTCTACGGTGAAGTTCGTCGTGCATCCAATCGCGCTCCTGGCCCGAATGACCTTTGGTGGGCGAATCACCAACAAAAATGTGGAGGTTCGTCTGAAGTATAACTAATGTGATTGTTTAAACGACGTATAGGAAAGTTCATCAAAATTCGCGAACCTGAAGGCTATGGGGAGAAGAAGAAGAAAAAGAAGGTGGACGACGAAGAAGTTGTGGACAAGAAACAACGGAAAATTGACGGCTTCTTGACGCCGAAGAAGGCGGGATCCTCTTCGACGAGTGATCAAACAAAGATGAGCGATCCGACTCGCTCGGATCCGGTTCCCTCTACGTCAAGCCAAAACGCCTTAGTCATGGCATTCACAGGTACTGGTCAACGCCTTGGAGGCGGCACGTCAAACAAGGTTAAAATTATTCGCTTTCTAATTGTGATCAGATGTGGGGCAGTCACAGTGGACGACCATCCTCGTCGAATGGATTCCCAATCGCCTCTTCGTCGTCGTCGCTGTTGATCTCGCGCCGGGTTACGGAGAGGATTGTTGAGGAGAAAACGCTGCATGCGAAGACGATGGAGGAGGACGAGGTGGTTGTGATCGACGAGACGCCTGCGTCGGCTGCGTGTCCCGTGTGTACTGCTCGTATTCCCCTGAAGGATATGAATGCTCATCTTGACGCGTGCCTTTTGTAAATTTTCATTCGTTAATGGGTCGATATGTCGCTGAATACAAAAGCTTTCTACGGGTACTTAAGGTGAATAAAGTGTCACTCACAATAGATGTGTTGTTGAAATGGATGCCCGAAGTGGATGTCCGACTGGATGCCTTTCATCTTTTCTCTAGAAAAAAGAAACCAACGAACTCCTTTTTACTTCTTGTTCGTTCAGCTCGAGTATGTCTGGTGACGATAGCAGTGACGGAGACGTTACGTCGCCCGTTCACGGAGGTTCGTTCGCTCGTGTTCTGCTTGAAAACTGATCTTCTAGCAACGCCGTACACACCGCGTTCAAACCAGTCGTCTCCGAAAAGCAATGCATCTGTGCCACAGCCGCAGGACGAGCTTTCTCAATATGCAGGTACCAATTTCTACCTTGGCTTTATGTTGCTGCCTTTATGGAAACGCTATTTATGCTTTAGCTCCCGAGAGTGGCAGTGAAAGTGACTCGACTCCATCTCATCGTTCATCGCAGTTTCCTGCTCATCATGGTTGAACTTTGCCTCAATGCTTTCAATGGCTGTTTAGGATCAGATGTCAGTGATGCTTCTAGTGCAGATCTTCACGAGGAGAGGGGTCCTGACTCACCGCCCAATGAGGGAGACAACTTTGTTCCGCTGATCATCAAGAAGGAGGAGCCTTGGAGCTCACCAGAGGCGGAGTCCTTCGATGGGCCCATATCTGACGTTTCAGATGAGGAGAGAGGTGACCGTCATGACTTTTCCAAATCTTGTACGTTTAGATGAAATTGGAGAGATCACTGGTGTCCAGTTCTACCCACAAGAGGAACTCGAGGACGAGAATGCACCAGCTCAGCCTCTCCACGCTGAGGTTTGTTCTTTTTGTATGCAGAATCTTTTCAGATTCCCCACGTTCCTGCATGTCTTAAACAGAGTGAGGTCTTCCATGTGAAGATGCCCAACTTCCTCTCCATCCACACGAAGCCGTTCAGAGCGGACATCTACAAAGACGAAGAGAATGAAGACGAGTCGGAGAAGATGGACGAGGAAGGTCGAAATCATCTCAAGCTCAAGGTGGAGAATGTACTTCGTTGGCGTTTCGTCGAAGACCCGGTGACAGAAGAGCTGAAGAAGGAAAGCAATGCGAAGATGGTCAAGTGGAGTGATGGAACGTGAGTATTAGCTCTTTTCTTTTTTTATGGTTTTCTTTAAGGATGTCCATGTACCTTGGCAAGGAGATATTCGACGTGCTGCCCCAGCCGATGGGAGAATTCTGCCATTGCTTTGCGCGAACCCCATCGGGTCTTGTAGAGAGGGCTATCTTCGACAAGAAGGTGAACTTCCGTCCTCATTCCACCGAGAGTATCACTCACAAGAAGGTTGGCTGACTTTTTGAACTGTGACCGAAGCATTCAGATGACAATGAACATGGCGGATCGTACCACGAAAACCAATAAGGTGCAAGTTCTCGCGGAAGTCAGCACTATAGATCCTACTCAAGAGCAAAAGGTTTGCAACAAATTGTTTTGAGTTAATGACGAGATGTACAGGAGAAGATACGTCTGGAAGAGGAGGCGATACGTGCTCGAGAGCGCAAGGAGGCAACGTCGTACAGAAGGCCGAGATGGCGTGGATATCGTGCAGGCTACTATGGTGACGACTCTGAAGGTACGCTACGAATGTGTCTTAGGTTTCTCTTCAGATGAGGAGTCGCTCGGCTTTATCAAGAGGATGTACACGAGGACTGGTCGCTACGACGGCCCCTTCATCGGAGAATCGGATTCGGATTCGGAGAATGGCGCATCGAAGGATGTGCCGAGTGATGACTCCGACGAGGTTTGCGAACACAATTTTTTTTTCATTTCTGGCTATTGCAGGAGTTCCGTCGCAAGCAGATGAAGAAGAAGAAAGTCGTCATGGATGACGACGAGGACGAAGACGAGGCATAAACTGAGATCTCTTATTTCTGCTTGCATGTTTTGTTCTATTTTGATTGGATAAACGAGAAATGACAAATTGATGAACGCTTTGACGGAATTGCTTCCTTGACTAACTGTCGAAGATGAAAAGATGTCAGAGATCGGCGATGGCAGCTTCGAAGGGCGCGCTGTAAACCTTACGAAAAGGTTCTATTGATCCTCAGTGAGCGCTTTTGCCACGCCGGCGCGTTGCTTCGCCTTGGCTTTCCTTTATTTGCCACCGACACCTATCCTTGCTCCCTTTTGTGATTCTTCGTGGATGATTAGGAGAAGACATAGTGGGTACCGAATCGTGAGCGCTTTTCTCTGATTCTCCTGCCTTTTCTTCTCTTTCTGTCTTGAGAGGGAGTACTCAAATGACGTTTCACAATCATAATGCAAGATGGATTTCAAACAAGGGAGGGGGGAGGGAGAGAGAGAGAAAAGGAAGTGTCACAGCCATGACTTCTTCATAGTGTTTCCTCACCATCAGACAAGGGTCAGGGAATGAATCGAGGGGTGGTTCATGCCGACGTCAAGTCGAAGGCCCAAATCGAGCTTTTCTGGTCCTTAAACTTTCTGATTTCTCGAGCTAATTTTCAGATGGAAGGCCCTTCGTTCGTTCTTCAACCTCCACCTCCTCCCCCCAACAAGGCACGTTTTATATTCCCCTTCCCTATCACTTCCTTTTCATTGCAGCGTCAAATCAAGAACGCCCTGAAGCGGGTTCGCTACGAGCAAAACAAGAAGGCTCGACAACTAGAGACGCGACGGCAATATCATCAATGGATGGACGAGTTGGCTGTCGCTGTGGCTTCCACTCCCGGTGGTCTGCCTCTTCTCTTGCCGCCAGCCCCACCCGAGGTCAGCAAGCAGTTCTGGCTCTGGGAGTATTTCACTCCGTGCCACTGCCGACTCGATGTTCCTCGTCCTGAAGGTGCATCCTCTAAGCTGCAATATTACTACCCTTTTAGTTCCGGGCTTCTTGGCAACAAATGTTGATGGGCCAGCAATGCTGCTTCGGGAAAAGCATGCGAAACTTCAAGTCATCGTCGACGGCGTCTGGCGACTCTGCACGGTGTCGTCTTTTAGTCCAAAGTTATTTCTACCTAGAGTGAGGCTAGTTAAGGTTTGTCTTGCAATTCAACTGACAGTGAGACTCTTGAAGAGCTTCCACGTGGAAGACAAACCCGCCATGGCTGACAAGAAAGAGGAGAACAAGACGATACTCCTGAAGTGCGAGAAACTCCATTCGCCATCTCACATGAAGTTGCTCACACCTCTCTAGTCTTTCATCATCATTTCCCATATTTTCTACGGTCTTTATAGAGGCTCGGTTCTCGGTCATTTTTGAGAGGAAAGGTTGTTTGAATTTGATAAAGCCAAAGACTCGATTCTCATTGTCAGCGTTACCTTATTGCACGGGAAGAGATGACCCTGCTAGTGTAAGCAAAGGCGTTTAGGGACGAAAGACAAAGAGTTCCAGATTTGGGGTCTTCGAGAGCTGTCTCTTTATTCCTTCCCTCTTGTTGTCCTCACAGCAGATTTATGGCTGTTTCCCTCACTGGCGGATTTGCACCGTCTGTTGTGCAGAGAACGTGAGACTGAAAGATTTGCGAAGGAGCGACACGGGGAAACCTCCAAGCCGAATGCGAAAACGAAAGATGGCTTGTTAGAGGAAACTTTTGGAGAAAGCCAAATCTCCTTCACCAAATTTGCTGCGCAAAAAGGCGCAAAAAGAAAAGATTCGAAATGCCATCAAAACCATGCTTTGAAAGACGAGCACTAGGGCTGCCTGTAGCTACTACGTAGTGTCTTGATCGAGAGAATGTTCTTATAATCAGTTCTATTCGTCTCTTCCTGGGTGGGAAAAGTCGTTGGTCAAACTCAAATGAAGAAGCAGGTGGGGTGAAGATGAAAGGATGACTTGAAGGTCAAGGTTTTTCGCGGCAGCTGATTGTGAGATGTCTGGTCGGCCTCGTTGGCGACAATCAGCATCTGCTCACTGAGCGAAGTGAACGGTGTCCATTCGATTTGTCCTCTCACATCTGCCGCAAATCAGTCTTTGCATGAGAGGGCGAAATGATCCAGTTCTGATTCTTTCTCATGGCATGCTTTTCACATCGCAGCTCTCTTCGTTTGTCACTATTCTTTATGCCTTCGAATCCCTTCCCTCGACATATGTAATATGCGCATGTCCTAATCAATTTCGAGTGTGTCTTCTCGAGCATTTGTTCAAGTTTCAATAGTGCAACTTGAAGCTCAGCCAGCTCGCTGATCGCGAGCTGGCTCTGGGTGGTAGTGCCGGGGGCGGAGGGAGGAGGGAGGAGGGAGGCGGCGCGAGTGGGGCAGACGAGTAAGAGGCCGCGACACGGGAGGTCGATGAGGAGGAGACGTCCAGCCTTTGTTTGACAAGGCTCATTTCTTTATCGACACTCATTTTCACCGATTTCTCTCTCTCTAGAATCACGTCTTTCTCGCTTGCCGATCCTCTCAAGAGATCTTACCGTGATAAACACGGCAACATCATCCCCTCCCCTCCATTTTTTTCTGCTCGACGAGTCTTCTCAAAAGTAGGTTTGCGGTGTTTCACGTTTTAAAACTAGTTGGGTTTCATGCTTGTTCGTCTTTTGGTTCCTGAGCTTTCGCTCTCAGGATAAAAACACACCACGAGCCGATTTCGCAACTTTCTCTCCATCTCGCTAATCGATCGTTGTTTTCGCGGTCTCTTCCACTTCTTGTTCTCTTGATCTCCCTCTCCTCTAGGAGAGTTCGGCAATCGAACTTACACGCCTCTACATATCAGACGATGGAGAAAAGTAACAGATGGGCGAAGAAGGTGAAAGCAATCTTCGAAGGGAGCTTCTTTTCTTTGAAAACATCAGAAGAGCGAATATAAAGGTTTGAAAGAATTGCGTGGTTGCATATGTGCCTAGGCGAGACGCTTTGCTACTGTTTGTGACAATCAACGCTTGCTCAGTGGGTGAAGCCAGCTCATTTCGAGAGGAATTTTTTTTTGCGGTTTTCGTATCATTGCTCTCTTCATTTTTACTCGCTTCGACTCCACTCTCTATCCTGCTACAATGTGATCTTGAAGATGATTTTGAAGGACGTTCTGCTTCTAGTCTCACAAGTAGTTACGCAATTGAGAGCCCGCGAGCGGCTCGCGTGTTGCTCGGGGGGAGCGGTAGCCAATGACAAGGGGAGGGTGGGCGAGGGAGGCGGCGCGATGATGTGAGGGAGAAGAAAGAGGGAAGACTGGCGAGAGAAGGCGTCGAGTCTTGGTCTCAAAAACAAAGAATCGCCCGCTGCTCATCTTCTTTACTCTTGTTTTCCGATCCCGATAGTGAGGTCTTACACTTGGCGCTCTATTCTACCGATGAAGTGAATCTGCGTGTTTACAGCAGAATTTTATTTGCTTTCAATACCCTCCATCGCAATACCCGTTTCGACTGATTTCTCATCTTTTCGACAAGCTTCTAAAGTAAATTTTAACCTGCTTCGTCTTCTTCATCCATCTCGCTCCTATTTCACCCTAAAAGGACCACACGAAAATCCTATCGATTGACTGGCTCTCTTTATCGTAATCTCACAAAGTCTTCAGTCTCCTTTCTCCGACATTGTCCCCGTTGCCCGTGACTGACGCTTAGAAAAACAACGCGTCGGGCATCTGTTCGGTTCGTCGGCTGCCACGGCGGCCGGCCTTCCACACGCAGTCATGCGGCCCTCGAGGAAATTTTAACGAAATTTTTTTTACGTTTTTCCAACCCCGACTCAGAGAGCGGTCAGGATTTATCGAAACGGTCTGGGAAAAGCACCATCGGAACCGGCTCGACGAGCTCTACAAGACTTATTACTCAGTTTCCGACTGGGAGGGGTGCGATTTTGACCAAATCCTAGCGGCCCTATGGGAGATTTTCTCATTCTTACAGATTTACATTCTTAAAGTGTTGCGCTTCTTAGCTTTCTGCTTTCCCAGCTTTCGGGCGCTCTTTATTTCTACAATCAGCATTCAGTGTCAGGCTATTTTCCTATACAAAGTCGTTGGTTTTGCCGTGTCTCGCGTCGCGTAGGACTTTCGCTGCAATTCTCACCGCTTTCTCCATCCTCATCGTCTCGAACTTCTCTTACCCTCCTTCGTCACACCTGGGAAGGACGGATCTTGTTGGAATAAGGCTTCTCGATGGCCTCATGTTGACCAACACGAAAGTTCTCAAAACAAAATATTCGTGCCACTCTTCATCGTCTTGGTTCTTCGCTTCTTTTCTGTTCTTTACTCTTTCGGTCGTTTTTTAAGTTTGCAACGCTCTTCTATATTTTGCGCAAGGCCTGCACATCTCGCGCTTCTCTATCGCCACTTTGTAAGGCGAAATCGGCACAAAAATCATCCAATGAATTTTTAGTATTCACTCAAAGTCACCCAATGAGTCATTCATATCCGAGCTTTGCTTTCTCATTGCGTGCCCTGAGACACGCTGCACGAGAGAATCACGAGTTTTCGAAGGAAGGCCAGAGCATTCGATTTTTTGACAAAAAAAAAACACGATTTTATGAGCTTATTTCGGGACTCCCGTCTAACACCCGGGATTCGAGGGCGACCAAATTCAGCTAGAACGATTCACCAAAAATTCTGGATAGAATGATACCAGAACCGCCACGAAAAGCCGGGTCCACGTTGGCTAGCGGAGCCTCTGAAAGTGGTCGCAGATGTTTCGTGAAACAGTTTCGAGAGTTACTCTCTCCAATCTTCATCTTACCCCGGGATTCGAGGACAGTGAGATAGGGTTGGAAAGATTTTCCGTGAAATTCTGCGTCGAATGGTACCAAAACCGCTCCACTGAGGCGGATCCACGATGATTAACCAAGCCGTAGAAGTTGTCCGAGATGTTTCACAACATATTTTGTGTAGTTTCGAGTATAGAACCCATCAGTTTCCGCAGCGCTTGGTTAATCATCGTGGACCCGCCTCAGTGGAGCGATTTTGGTACCATTCGACACAGAATTTCACGGAGAATCTTTCTAGCTGGGTTTGGTCGCCTTCGAATCCCGGGATGTTAGACGGAAGTCCTGAAATAAGCTCAAAAATCGTGCTTTACTCTTTTATGGTTCAAAACGGCGTGCGTTTGGCGGGCTTTAAAAGTTCTACAAAGTTGTAGAGCTCGCCAAGACGAATCGAATGCTAAAAAAGAGGGTCGAAATTTGTTGGAAAAAGCGCAAGATCGAGCATCCTCGAAAACGACCATTTCCAGATGCGCATTAGCGAGTTACGGTAGAAATTTCAACTTCAGCCTCTGGGAACGAGCTCATCGTGATCTGGGTAAAAAAAAAGTTTCCCTAGAACTATCATCCGATTTTTTTTGGTCTTTTTGATGTATCTGTTTTTGTAGCTTGTTTTTTTTTTTCACTGTGGAATACCGAGCCATCTTAGGGATTAGATTTTGGGGTTTAAGAAATTCCTGTCTTAAGAAAAATCAAGGGTTCACCCATTTTTCGAATTTCTTTAGAAGAGATCTAGACAACATATCGGATCTCAAGCAAAAGAAGCTACGAGTGAGCTCCAAGAACCAAGTTCTCGACGTCATGATGGTCGGATGGACAAACGACGTCAAAGTTGGCTGAGAGAATAAAGATTGAGTACCGCTTGTGTCTGACAAGAGAGGCTTCACTCAAAGGTTCAACAATCCGCCTGTTGGCTATCTTGAACGACGACAACTAAACGGGCTTGACTCAATTTAGGCTTTCGGACTTCTCGTTTGAACAATGAGAAGCAGCAACAGCGATTCCGACACCAGCGGCGATGACAGGCCTTCAACGAGCGCTAGAGTATTGCGACCAAGGTAAGCTAACCGAGCCTTCAATACAACTTATTTCAGATATTTATAAAGTTATCGATTTCAGAAAAAAGAAGAGCAACCTTACCCTCCGCAAGCTGACCGCTGATCGCAAGCGAAAAGCTGAGAGAGCAGCATTGCAACAAGAATCTGTTGCAAAAGAAGCGAGCCCTCCTGTCGTGTTCAACGTGGCGAGGCCTCGAATTCAGCATTCATCCGAGGACGACGAAACCGATCCAGAGCCACAACCCGCCAGAAAAATGACCAAAACTCCGTTTGTTGTTCTTCCTTCACTAGTCTAACTTTTAGACGAACGTCTTTTGCCCACAACACAATTCTAGATTCATCGGACGAATCCGACAAGGATGCCGAAGGAGACGATGAAAGGTTGTCAACATTTCATAATCGGGTTAAGGTTGGAGTGTGGCTTCTATGAGTGAACATGTGTAGTGGGCTTCTGTACTCATTGCAGCCACACTCCAAACGTCTCTTTATCACTTATCAAATTTCAGTCGTAGTCTACTGAATGAATGGAATGAGCTGTCGGATGAAGACTTCCATCAACGCGTCTCCAGTTTGAGCGAGATGGACTATTTGAAGCTTCATGAAGTGCCGAGAGTTCGCAGTTTCCTCATCGAGAAGGGTCCGTCGCTCAAGATGCTCGAGAGATGCCGAGTCACCATCGACTCCTCGCCACTTTTCTATGAAAACCGACAGCTTCTCTTCGAAACAGCCAATTTCAAGGATGAATCGCCACTTCAGGACGTGAGCACCTTCACCATAAGAGTGATAGGAGGCGCCTTCGAGTGCTGCCATTCGATGAATGCAGCACGGTGCACGATCCTTGCCATCCAGTCGAAGCAGAAGAGAAGATGGCACAAAGTTCTCCCAACAGTCGCTTTTCTTCTCGCCATTCTCAAGCATTATTTCCGACCACAACGCTGTTTTACGAACCTTCCCCTTGATGAGTTGGTTGACAGTCCGAAGGATGGAGTCCCTCCAATTGTGACCGAATTTCCATCACGAATTAGCATTTTTGAATACCGCTACGATGGAAGAGTGGGCAAGGAGAAGTTTACGAGAGCCCTACAGCAAATGGAGACAGTGAAGGGTGTACGTCTTCAAGTGAAAATCCACGTAAATGCGAACTTCTTTGACTCTGAAGTTTTTCAAACGAGAATCCGCGGATTTCATTACCAATACATGATGGATGACGGCGCCCGACTAAAGATCGACAACAACTTTTTGCTCAACCAAACATGGATATCCACGGCATTTATGGGAATTGGACGAGAAGTTCAAACGCTTGTGGACACGGGTGGAATCAAGCAGTTCCTCAGCCAGTGGGCGACCGGAAAACGATCAATAAAAATACTGAAGCTCAAGTTCTTCGACAAGGAAGACATTTCGGTGAGGGAGTTGGCTGCTTCTCTGCCCTTGAAGGTTTCCTACGGCAATCGCGACGATGGACGCCTCACTCGAAAAGACGGCGGAGTGCTCCACGTAGAGATCGTCGAGGAGACTAACGGAGCTCCATGGCGTGGGGCGACGCCGAAGATCATCCGAATTATGAAGCACTAGCTCCATTTTTGGCGCTTCAGACGACGTCTCCTAACTTGAGCTCCAATATAATATGCACAATATGCACTTATTCCTCCAATAAATGATATTTTTCTTCATTCCAGTCCCTTAATCTCCCTTCCAATGTCACTTTCATGGAACTCTCACATGAGTCCTACCTCATTTTTACGCTCTTACTGAGCAACTTAAGCATTTTTTGAAATCAAGGCTTTCAGATACAATACATTTTGCTCGTCGAGGATCAGACAATAAGCCGACGTCATGAATCGAAGAATGCTTCACAATATCTATGAAGCTGGTAAGCTCTTAAATAATTAAAACATCGGGAACATCCAGACAAAACGTTTTTATTGACTTGATTTGCTGCCCAATTCAAGCCTCAAATGTGAACGGCTGAATATGAACCATTGAACCATTGCGTATGTGAACCCAAAAGAATTGAATGCGTTCGGGGCTTCGAGCTCAAGAACTTTGAATTGTTTGAGTTCACATCGGCAGTAGTTCGCATTCGGCGATTCACATTGAGGAGTTCATATTTGAGACAGTATCATTCAATTCGACAGCTGAATTCCACTACAAACAAATTTTTATCTAAATCCGTTTCTAAACGCATACATTCGACTTTTTTTCATGGACCTGCGATGCCGCGCGAGTTCCCAGAGCCATACGATCAACAATGTGGACAACAACGCGAGAACTTCTGCGATGTAACGATGTGAGGAATTTTGACGCTCAAAATTTTCACTTTCTACCCAGAAATAAAGCCGCTGATTATCCTTACATGAGCACTGCATATACAATAATAGCAAGAAGTAAAAAAGTTTTCGAAACGTCAATTGGCTCGAAAATATGGGGCTCGAAAGAGTTGCGACTCCGCTATGGCATGGACAATCAGTTATCGGCGTCAACAGCCTGCTGGTTTACATGTCACGAGACAGCGAATTAGTCTCGCTCTTGAACAGGTCGATATTGCTGATGAAGCGATAAAGTGAAGATCGCATCACCAAGCGGAGAAGGGAAGACCACTCGTGGGACAGAGAAGACTGTGATGCGAGGTCGCCCCCTCTCCCCGTCACTACGTCTAGGAGCCGGCGGCGCTCTTCCCCCATTGTTCTTTCTTTCGCTTTTGCCTGATCAACGGGTATGGGTCCACTGAGAACTTCACGCCTTCTTATCTCTTCGGCTGTCCGGTCGTTGGTGTCCAGACTCCTTGAAACTGTCCAAGGGGAGGTCCTGAGTTTGTCCCGAAACCAAACCAATTCAAGGCTCATCAGCCTCTATTGAGACATTCACATTGATAACAGGGTGCCCCTGAGGGTTCGGTCTCTGATTTGAGCATGATGTGTCACCTCTATTTATAACTTCTTTTGCTTTGTGAACTTCGAAACGTATTTATAAGTTCCGGTCCTTTAGTTCTTTATCAATTGTAAGTAATCGGATGGAGGACAAGCAGCCTCTCGACTTTCTCGCTCCACCACCGCCAAGTAAAGAGTAAGTCTCCAAATTCCCAAAATGTTCTCTAATTTCTTCTAAATCCAATCGAATCATGGTTTCAGGCGTCGGAAATCGCTGGGAGACCCGCGGAACCTCAAAAGAATCGCCGAGAAGCTCATTATCGAGGTACAAACAATGCTTTAGTTTCACTTAAAAGCAGTCATATTGGTTCGGGAATAGGGTCTCAGGCTCGGTCTGCGTATTCAGCGGGAGAAGAAGGGAGCTCTTACCAGGCCAGATCGATAACGAGCAAAAAGATTTATCATTGGACGAAGGTGCGCCGTCTCCTCTCTTCTCTCTCTTTCTCTCTCTCTCAGCGAGGGAGCACCTGAGACGCCGTCTGAAGCGTCCGTGAAACCAGATTTCGCCTTGATGAGTACGCGTCGGCAGTGCCGCTGCCCCCTCGGATGAAAACCGTGACTTGTCATTAAAAGACGTCTTGATGATCTCTTTTAACCAGACCGAAGCAAATTAAAGTATCAAATGGGCTTTCAGGTGCCGGTCGAACTCAACCACATTGGCAAGAAGGATGGCGTCGGCTCCATCAAGAAGGAGTATCAGCTTTTTGTTGGTTCGATTTCATTATCAAGCTAGAATTGGACTTTAGGAATCACATCGATGCATGGAGTCCTCAGAGCTTATCGAAGTAAAGGCTGCTCGAGAGTCTTTTGGGCGACGATGGTCTTTGTTTCGACTATCCTTCTCTGCGTCCAAATCTATGTTCAATTGGAACAATACATCACGAATAGGACAGCGTCAAGTGTAAGTCTCAAAGGACAAAATCACTTGCTTAGATTTCAATAGTTGTGGGACCGCCGACAGAACTTCCAGTGGTCACAATTTGCAATTATAATCCGATCAAACGATCTTATGTGGAAAGCGTCTTGAATAGCACGGGAGAATTTCCAGTCAAACTCGTTGAATACATCATGATGGCGAGACTGGATATCAACGCAATGCCATTGTCGGCGAACATAAATGATTTGAGGAAGATGGATGAAATGCTTCAGTAAGTCTTTCGTCCAAAGATTATTATCGTGCGAATTTAGACAATACAAAAAGGATCATCCTGGATTTACAATAACGTCGTTTTATGAGAACGCGAGGTTTCTTTTGTGAAGCTTCCTTGAAAATGTTTCAGCTTTCATTGCGAGGACATGCTCAAAGTGTGCGCGATTGAAGGGAAGACCTTTGACTGCTGCAAGTTCGCCTCGCCAACTCAAACCGACCTCGGTACTACATAGCTTTCTTCCAAGCATTGTCGAACACTTACAGGCGTGTGCTACAAGCTGGAGTTGAATGCGACGGCTCTCCTAGAAGAAGCCAAGGAGACATACTACACCCTCGAGACTCGGGGTCTTCACATTCTTCTCGACGCGAATGTTGACGACCAATTCGATGATGAAAGTAGGCAGTCGAGACTCTCCTTCGACGAACGAGTTTTTAGTTTTGTCTCAGCCAACCTTCGCTGACTCCTTCGGCTCCGGGTTTCGAATTCAAGTTAAGGATAAAAATGACATCGCTTATTTGACGACGGAGAGCGTGCAGATTTCACCTAATCAACGAGTTCACACAGCCGTGGAACATCTAGAGGTGAGCTTTTTTATGGAATAAAAGATGTTTTAGTATCAAATGCTGGAACAAAATAGTCAATGTCGAGACTCGTGGCCGAGTTGGTTTGAGCCAATGAACACGGATTATGATTCGGGCACTTGTAAGGCTGTTTGTGCAGCGAATCAGTTCATGAATCGGTGTGGCTGCGTGCCGTATCAATGGAATGTTGAGGGACGATTTACGAGTTGCACTTCATTGAGGGAATACGAATGCAATGCTACACTGGTTAGTCTCGGTAAATAAGAATTTTACAACTTTAATTAAACAAAAAAAATTCAGCTGAATGCACAGAATGCATAGTTGAATGTGCCACTTGGGTTTATCATGTCTTCAATTCTTACACCGAAGGCTTCTCCAAGGGCACCCAACGTTGGTTGAAGACGTTGGATGGGAAATATGATTCGCGTTATATCCGGTGAGTTTTGTGATGAAATGCATCCGAATAATCGTGTTTTTCAGAGAGAACTTGGCCACAATTGATCTCTATCTTCGGGATTTTGCCTACGCTCAATATAGTGAATCGATCTCGACGACTGTCACTCAACTTCTCTCGAATATTGGTGGCAACATGGGCTTGTTCCTCGGAATATCGGTTCGCCTTTTTATTCATTTTAGCAATTCGAAACTTTTCTGGGGTTTTTGGAGAGTTTTTTAATTATTGTAATAATAGATACTTCCTTTTCGATTTTTTTTTGTTATTTTACAAATTTCAGTTCATAACGGTGGTGGAAACGTGCATCATTATGATCAAGATTGCTTGGTTGGCATTTTCCAGCCGGCGTCGAAGCTATCTTGCTGCGAAGAAGAAGGAAGAAGAGGTGAAGCTGTTTGAAGCAATCATTTTTGCAGGCGAAAAATCGTGAAATCGAGGAGACGATTGAAAATATTCGACGGAACAAGTCATTCATGAGCATTTCCGAGCAGTTAAATGTTCGAGCAAAATCCGAAGACTTTGGTCAGTCGTTGAATAAACCGAAGCAGCACATCGTCAATTTATCCAAACTTCAAAAACCTCTGGTTTGCGCCAATTTCAATAAAATAATCAAACTTACTGTTCAGAGACGAACGCATTCGATTGAATGTCCACCAACGCCATCAAAGCGAGATGTTTTCATGGACCAATGGTACAACTCGAAGCTTTTCGGCAATGGAACCGTCGAAGACGCCCAAGTTGAGAACAAACAGAAACAAAGCGTGGTAAGTCTTCATTTTGATACGAATTTTACTTACTAAATATCAGATTCTGCAAATTGACTTGAAAGAATTGAATGAGCGAATGAAAAACCAAGACACCCAGACGCATCCCGTGCAAGTGGCCAAGGTTGGTTGATTTATTTCTCTAGAGAAACAAGACTTCACAGGTTATGCGGAATCGTTCGACGGACGCTATGACACCAACAAGCAAGGTCCAATACGCAATTCCCGAAGAAGAGGAAACGAAATTTTTCTACCGCGACAGTGCTCCTGATGATAGCAATGTCTAGATGATGGCCGAATTTGTACAAAGAAATAATCTCAAGCAGAATGTCATTGGAGCTTTTTGCACTATTTTAACGGGTCCAAGAACTTGATTTTCTTTTTTAAAGCAATGTGATGTTTGTTGCTGTGCAAAAAGTGATTCTGGTTTTTTCTGTCGGCGTCATAAAGACCAATTTGTGCAGAGTCGAGACAAAACGAGACGAAACAGGAAGAGAACATGTGTCGACACACAAATAAGTCCTTCTGCTTCCCCCTCTTCCTCTTCCTTCAGCTGGACACACTTCCAGGGAAGAGCCTTGTGTCTCCGAGAAGGAGACGAGAAAGAGAGAAAGAGTGGCGCCTGTCCATTTGAAGCCGAGGCAAGAGGACGCCGCTTCCAGTTGTCTCGACGTCGTCTCGTGGTTCAACTAGGGGAACGAGTCCCTCGACAAGCACTGAAGGCTAAGGACGACCAAGCTTGGACAGAGCCGAGAGCCTCGTGCGTGAAGCCGTGATCGTCTGTCTGGGCTCCGCATCGTTCTTCTCTCTATTTTTCTCAATTTTGAACGAGATCTTCGTTATGATGAGATTATGGGACATCTTTCTGGCGGTGGCATTTATATTATTTTATTCGGTAAGCATCGATTACGAGTGAATTATGCTCTCTTCAGGTTGTTGCAAAAGAATTGTCTGTAGTTGAATTGGAAAATCACTTTGGAGTCGACGACGAGGAACTAAATTCGTTGTCAGACCTCATTTATCAGCTAAAAATAACTGCTCACAAACAAGTTTTCCGCGATCGAGAATTTGGCAGCGATGTGAGTTTAGGTGACTTTCTATTCGAGAATTTTTAGAGCGTGGAAGACGCGAAGAAGCCCGTCGTAATCAGTAACGGGCAGCCGAAAACGGCTAAATATTTGACGCCCTATCTCTTCGAGGGTGACATCTTTCTCACCAAAGATCAGGCACATTTGCTGCTGGACAATATCAAAAAGTGACTCGACAGCGTTTTTCAAACGTTGTAGGAATGCCGAAAAGAACGAGAAGGTCGAGAATCGAGAAAAGCGAAGTTTTGTCGCTGATCCGGATGCGAAATGGCGCACTTTTCCTATCAAATATCGCTTCCATGATTCACTACGTTTGTTCCACTCCGAGTCCTTGAAAGTTTCAGAATTCCAAAGCATCGCTTCGATTATCAAAGCTGTGGAGTTTTGGCAGAACAACACTTGTGTCTCGTTTGTAAACGTGGAAGGTCTACCCAGTGGAGAAGACTATATTGAATTCTTCAAGGGACAAGGGTTGGTCAACACGAATAAAAGAGTGCTTTTAGTTGTTATTCGGCCATCGGTCGAATGGGTGGAAGGCAGGGAGTCTCAATCGGGGAGAACTGCGAGAAGGCAAGTTTTATTTTCAAAAATTAAGTATTTTAGCTTGGTGTGATTGAACATGAAATTGGTCACGCTCTTGGACTTTGGCATGAGCAGAGTCGGCCGGATGCTCCGCAGTACATCAAGGTTGGTTTCTCTTAATGAAGCATTTTCAGATCGAAACGGATTTCATTCTGCCTTCTTATACCAGCGATTTCCTTCAACGAGATCCCTCTGAAGTGATCTTTGGTCTGAAGATTGACTCTCCTTTCAGATCACATACCTCGGCCTTCCTTATGATCTCGGCTCGGTGATGCATTATGGGTCGACGGCTTTTTCCGCTGATCAACTAAGCAAGACTGTCCTCACAAGGTTTCTTTATCCATTCGCTCTCTAAAGCTTTGTAGAGATCCGTATTATCAAAGCACAATTGGACAACGTGAGACACTCTCCTTCCTCGATATTGCTCGAATCAACCGGGCGTACTGTGGAGGTAAACCAGTGGATGTTTTAGCAACTCTTGAAATTCAATAATTTTCAGTGGAAAAATATTTTTTTGCAGATCGTTGTTCTCCTGCAGACAAAGCTCGTTGCAAACATGGAGGCTATCCACATCCGACTCGTTGTCAGGAATGCGTCTGCCCCAATGGCCTCTTTGGATCTTCTTGTGAAGTCAACGAACCACCAAAGAGTTTGACTTGTTTGAAAGTGCAACAAGTCTTCAGACGCCCAATGTGGTGGTGTGATCAATCTGAAAGGAAGCACGTCGCAATTCATCAATTCACCGGATTATCCAGATCCCGGCTATGATTTTGATCAGAAATGTAGCTGGTATATCAAGGCCGATCAGGTTGAGGGAGTTCGTTTGCGGAAAAATTCTGTAGGGAAAACGAGTCGAGATGCGCTTCGTCGACGAGTTCTCACTGATTTGCAGCTCGCCCTGCCAAGACTTTGTTGAGATCAAAATGTCCAAGGACCTGCGTGGAACGGGACAGAGGTCAGCATTTTTTTTTTATTTTGGACTTTTCAGATTCTGCTGCTACACTCCCCCCACAGAGGCTCTTGTCTCGGAAACAAACACTGTCGTTGTGGTCTTCAGATCTGCTCTTGCTAACGATCTGGGTTTCAAACTTCAATTTACAGCCAGTGAGTCTCTTTCCCTGTTCAAGAAAATGGCTCCAGCCGATCTTCCGGCTCGCACCACTCCCGTGCCAATCAAGATCACGACTACACGTGAGTCGTTTCAGTCTGAACACTGCTTTTCAGCTGCACCGACGACCATTGCGGGTTTCGACTTGTGGAGTGCGTGGGGTGCTTGGACGGGATGTTCGAGAACTTGTGGGGGCTGTGGAATTCAATCACGAGTCAGAACGTGTAGGACACGGGATTGCAAGTCTGACTTTTCCTTGAGGAGAACTTTTCAGTGGCAAACGCCAGGAGTTTTCAACATGCAATCTGCAAGCGTGTCCCGTGGATCCGAATTGCGCACGACTTGTCAACTCAGGAGCCAAGCTTACGTATGAACTTTGAAGTAGAGGAACTCTCTCTTTCAGATTCGATCAACTGGCAGGCTGCAACCAGCCGACTTGTTGTCCGCCCTTCATCGACATCAATGGACAATGTCAAAGCGATGCGCCTGCTGTCTCCGACTTTGCTAGTTGAGCTTCAGATGGCCGCTCTCGCAGACTGCATGTACATGAAAGTCTCAGTGTACATAAAATTTCGTCCCACTCTGCCAGTGCGAGAACCGAGATTCAGTATTCCCATTCTGTAATTGAAAGCCCAAACGAGATTTACCGAGGAAATCAGCAATGAGAAGCTGTAGCGTAGCAGAAGCCCCTAGGATGATATCACGAAGAAGACATTCTAATAAATGAAAGAGTGACTGTCAAGTTCGTATACGGCCTTATGCATGGCAGAGATAGAAATTCTGCATTTGTCCTCTGTCAGTTTCACACCGACCCCTCGCCATGTTCAAGTGAGTTGTCTCTTTCCTTTTCTTTTCTCCTCCTCCTCATCAAATGTTTGCAGACTCATGGAGAGGAAGAAGAAAGGCCGGAAGGCGGCCCGACCGAAGCCGCCGACGATCCGCCACCCGGCCCTCGACCTTCTCAAGGATAAAGGCAAGCCAATAAAATGGCCGAGAATGCTTCCTGAATAGAACTGGAAAGGGAGTTCCGACAAGACATCATCTCGGTTTACTCCGAGGACAGCGGCGAGCTCCATTACAATCTCGCCGCGAAGCCCGTCAGACCGAATCGTCTCTTCAATCTCAGACGAATCAATGTGAGTTGGGCGAATAGGAGAGAGCACTTAGAGAACCGAAACACCTACCGTAGCCATAACCTTGCAGGACCAGTCCATCACGCGCCTCCTCGATGAGAAGGAGATCCTCACACCGCCGGAGGCCGTTCAGCCGCTCGTCGTCTCGCCCGATCTTTTGGCCCAGCTCCGCCGTCAGAAGCGGTGAGGCGCAGTCCGAAGTAAACAGTTTTAGAGAGGAGCGCAAGCGCACCCACAACGAGACTTTCGTCCTCGAGAGCGCCAGCCAGAGCAGCTTCATGAAGGTCGTCTCTCTCCGTCGAGAAGGAAACAAGAGTTTAGACCTGGAACGCGGTGCTCGCCAACTACCTGGAGAGGCCGACAGGCGCAGCGGCGGGTGTCGCGCTGCAGCTGAGCGTTGAGCTGCCGCCTCGCGGCATGGACGATGAACGCCAAATGCCGCCGGACCTGCACATCGACCTCAGACCGAGGTTCCTTCTCTTGGAGAAGAAGGAACGGGAAGACAGAGAAGAGGTTGAGAAGGCGCACGCGATGCACCAACGCGCTGTTGACATCTACAAGGAGCTCTTTGTTGTCGACAAGGTCTGCTCGATGAAATCAGAAAATATTCCCGGAAACGCCTAAAAGTCAATTCGATTTGCATATGAAACAGACGCCTGGCTCAAACGATCATCATCTGAATGCACTTTGATGCAGACAATTGAATAGATGATGTTCTCATTCAGTTCTCTTTGCAGCCCTTCGAGGTGTCGACGGTGCTCGCGACCCAGCTGGCGGCGTCGAGCGTCGTGCCGACGAGCATCGACGGAACGACGTCGAATCCTCCGTCGCCGACCGTCTTGACAACGAGATCGACGAGGAAGAAGGAGAAGAGGGCGAAAGAGAAGAAGAGCCTCCTCGCCCGTCTCTGGAACTTCCTTCGGTTCCATTGAGGTTGGCTCTCGAGGAGAGAGAGAAGAAGCTTCGTTGACAGGGAACCTCTTCGGACGACCCTCGCTCGTCACCTTCAATCCCAAATAGAGAGACCACGCATAAAACGTTCTGTTGATAATGATTGATAAGATCCTGGCACTTTGGAGTGGAAGAGAAAAACTCTGAAGGTTGATGTGCTCCGGCGTTCTCTGCTGAATTTTGGCCTTGTCTAAAATTCCGACAGGTTAGATGTCGAGACCATTCAAACCTCTTGCATAACCATGCTATTGTAAGTCAAGATAGCATCCACAAGTTTCCGACTTCAAGGCTTTGTAATGGCTGGAACTTCCAGACAATTTGAGAGTAGAGAAAGGAATATATGAGGACTTCTCTGATTCTTTCCACGAATCCGCAAACTCGTGATAATTGAATGTCCTGCCAGTCTCGAACGGCAAAGGTGTCGTCTTTGCATTTCGATCAGCATCCGGGGCCGCCATGTCACCATCTCACACTCACTTCCACATCTCTTCCCTCCTCATTTCTAGGTTCAAGGTGCCGCATCGGACGCTCGCCGACGAAGAAGGATGCCCGTCGCGGCGACGCAGCAGACTCGTGAGAGGCTTCCTTCCTCTCTTGACTCTCTTCAGAGGCGCAGCAGATCATCGAGAACGGCGAGCGCGTGCAGGACCGCTTCGAGGT
>JAQIXL010000639.1:0-27321 GCA_034700245.1 Poikilolaimus oxycercus | reverse complement strand
TGGCCTCGAAGGGACAAGAAGCACGGCTTCCCCGTGCCCGTCATCGAGCGCCATTCCATGGGAGACGACTGATCCATCCGCCCTCCTTCCCCAGACGAATGCGCATAAACCACATTCTCTTTCTGAAGAAGAGGACGAGGGAGAGATCCTTTTTGTATTCTCCGAGTGTTTTGAAGACGTCGACTTTCCTTTGACGTCTTCAGGCTTGAAGTCTCGATTCTGACTTGACGAAGAAGACATCAAGACAGCCACAGTTCTTGTCCTTAGAGAGAGAGTGGGAAGGGGGAAGGGCGGTTGCCTGGGTGACCGTCGAGACGAGACGACGGCGAGACTTCTTGGAAGACGTGAGGAGACGAGAGTTCATTCTCTTATTCCAACACGGATATGTGACAATTTGAAGTTGGAAGGAAGAAGAGTTCAGTTTTCATGGAAAAGCGAAGTGAGGGAGGGGAGAAGCGGGCTGGTTGAACTCGTGGTAGGAGACACGGCGAATGTCCTCGCTCATCGAGCCCCAGTCGACGATGTGAAGGACGTCCGTCAACTGGACGTTCTCGCTGACGAGACGGACGAGGTTCTGCAAGCTTGAGTGTGAGAGGGAGAGGACGGACCAGCTCTGAATAATGGCCCCGACGGCGCGCAGCATG
Organism: Poikilolaimus oxycercus; assembly: GCA_034700245.1. Taxonomy (NCBI): domain Eukaryota; kingdom Metazoa; phylum Nematoda; class Chromadorea; order Rhabditida; family Rhabditidae; genus Poikilolaimus; species Poikilolaimus oxycercus. Next base: position 26,677 of record JAQIXL010000639.1, on the reverse strand, counting down.
TCCTGCGACCAAGCCGGCCACTCCACCACGTGAAGGATGTCGCTGAGGCCGACGTTCTCGTTGGCCCACGTGGCGAGTTGCTGCAGCCCCTCCTCCCTCGTCTCTCTCACTCACCGTCGTCGAAGGGACGAGCAGCATCGAGCGAGCGATGTGCAGCGCCGTCGTCGAGGCGTTCAGCCTCCGCGTCTCCGCCACATGCTCGTGAAGCGCGCGCACATAGCGAGTGCTCACTTCCCGTAGACGCTCGCGACCCGCCACCGACAAGGAAGACAACTCTGAAGAAGCTCTTCTTCCTCTTTCTTCCACAAACCATCGGAGAAGATGATGACGACGGCCATGAGACAGCGTTCAGTCTCGTCGAGATCGAGTTCCAGAAGGGGACCTACGAGACTCTCCATCATCTTCGCCGCGCAACCTCTGAAGAGATGAGACGAAGCAAGAAGAGAACTCACCTCACGTCTGGAAGGCATTGCTTCTTCTCGTCTCGAGGAAAGTAGGTTCCATTGGCGTAGCAGACGCCATCGCAGCCCGCCTTCGCCGTCCAATTGCTGCACAGCCACCAGTAAAAGGGTCCAAAGCGATTCTTCGCGAGTACAATCTAGAAGAAGTCTCTTCGCGAGAAGATTCTTACTTGATCCGCCACATCGAGGGAGTTGAACTCGGGCAAGGCGTGAAGCCAGTCTGCATCTAGAGCCAAGATTCTTTCTTCGAGAGAACACTCACAAAAGACGAAACACCGTCGCCAATCCTGGAGAACATCGCGGAGACAAGCGACTTCACGACCTGTCGGCATCATCTGAGAGATGTTCTCAGGGAAAGAACTCACGGGAGTGCGAGGAGAGACGAGGGAAGGGTTGAAGAAGGCGTTCACGAAGGTGATCGACGAGGTGCCCGCCTCGTCCCTCTCAGTCCACGACTCTGATCGAGCTCGCACGGCTCGGTCCATTTCCACGAGGGATTGGGCAAGTCTGAAGGAGTGAGAAGGAGAACGAAGATGCCTGTGCAAGTCCAGATCAGGACTCGGCAGTTCTTTCATCGGCCACTCGCTCGCCTCAGTCTGCACAGCGGCGTCGCAGGTCTCCCGTGGAATGAAGTCCTCGTCGTCCATGTCCACATCCGCCGTCGTCGCTCTTTCTCGCTCACTCTGCACTGCTCGAGGATTCATGCCGGCAAGGAAGCAAGCTTTCAGTCTAGAACAAGAATATAGTGAGAGAGAAGGGGCGACCTGCAGCTTCTGCACACATTCCGATGTTCCTTCGCAATGGGACAAGCGCCATCGAAACGACAAGCATACTCTCGATTGTTCCAGACACTTCGACGGAAGAAGCCCTTGCAGCCATTGCAACTCATCACTCCTATCAAGTGTTGAAGGGGAAGAAGAGACTTGCCATAATGCTTGCCGAAGGCTTGATCCCCGCAGACGACACATACCAGGCCGTTGGAAGTCTTTCGCTTGGAGGGCGTCTTCTGCTGCAAGCCCTCTCTCTCCTTGTCCAGACACACCTCGACGACGGAGGCGGCCATGCTGAAGACGGCACCGGCGAGCATGCGACTCCTCGTGGCGGCGGGCAGGCCACGTCGTCGTCCAAAGCACGCGAAGGACGAAGAGGAAAGGGGAAACGGCGACGAGATCGCAAGACCAACGGGCGCGCGCAGAAGAGGCGCGAGAGAAGGTCCCTCTGCCTCTCTGCCTCGGCCCCCTCTCTGTGAGAGACACCGTATCCATCCCTTCTCGCACGTCTTCTCCTTCCGTCTAGTCTTCAGGGACTTTCTTCTTCAACATTCATCCCATAAACTACCGTAATCTAGAGAGTGGACGACCAAGTTCCACAACATCCATGACCATAGAGTCTGGGGATTGTCTAGAATGAAAACGACACGAATCATGCTCGAGAAGAGAGAAGGGTCTCGTGTGAACAAAGAACAAACTGGAGAAGAAGAATTAGAGAAAGCGGGTTGAGACCTTGAAATAAGTCTCATCTTTGATCTTTTGATCTCTGATAGATATCGCGTGCCTCCTCTCTCAGACAACGGGACCAACACAGACTAGAAGAAGTCTACTGGCTACAGACATCTTCACGGTGCGTACTCACACCGGAAATATCCTCAAGAAAGATCTTTACAAAGAGCACGAAATAGGTCACTCGATTTGGGTCACTTCAATGGGACCTCTGAGCGAAAAACGCAACACAGAGGTTACGGTATGGCAAGAAATTTTGCGGATGTTGTAATGAAAAGTTTTGCACGTAACGTCTGAGTTTTCATTGGTTTCTGATCCGACGCATGTATGTTCTCGGCTATAATGCTGCTTGCAGTGGATGGCCTGGAGAGGCCCGGCTACGAAGAAAGTCGTGCAGCCGTTGATTGAGGCAGATGGCATTCTCAGGCGAAAAGGCTAGTTTTGTTTCCATCTTTCACTCTTTATTGTAAAATGAGATGCAATGCTGTTGTAGTTCCACCAGCGGCGACTCGCCCTCTGCCACGACCAGTCGTCATCTCGGGACCTTCTGGTAGCGGCAAGTCCACGGTGCTCTCTCGCGTGATGCTGAGGTATCCAAGCAGCTTCGCCTTCAGCGTTTCTCGTAAGTTATCCTCTTGGGTGTTTCAACTGAATTGGTTTAAGATACAACTCGAAGACCCCGTGAAGGGGAGCAGCAAGGGGTGCACTACTGGTTTACCCCAAAAGAAGAAATGGAACGCATGATTTCAAATGGCGATTTTCTTGAAAACGCCTGCTTTGCTGGCAACATGTATGGGACGAGGTTTTGACCATCTGTCTAGTTCGAATTTTTCTTTGTCAGCAAGAAGGCGGTAGACGAGGTTATGAAGACTGGTCGAATATGCGTCTTGGATCTGGAGCTTCGTGGAGTGCTCGCCATCAAGAAGACAAACCTCAATGCCAAGTATATCTACATAGAAGCACCAAGCTTGGAATGTCTCGTATGGTTGCTCTTTTTTAGCTAACTGTTTGGGTTTGCAGAAGCAGCGCTTGATTGACCGTGGAACAGAAACTGATGAATCGCTAGTGAAGCGTTTGCGGCACGCAAAGGAAGATATGGATGCGGGTGAGCTTTTATGAACACGCTCGATGTAAATAGCCATTCCTTGATAACTGAGAGATATGGGAGAACGCTGTGATTAAAATATGAGATTGCAGTGAAGACGAAGTACAAGGGTCTTTTCGACTATGTCATCACGAACAGCGACTTGAATATCGCGTGTCGGGAATTCCTTGATGCAGTCGCCGAGGAGCTGGAGCAGACCCTGTGGACTCCGACTGCACAGCAGTGAAGCAGCGCGATTCATCGTCGAGGGAAAACTTCATGCCACATTCTCAATATACTTGAAAGACTGTGAAATGAAGTGCTAATGCATCTTTCTCTTCCACATGACGCGGCTGCTCTTCGCAGCCACCCTTCTCTTTAGGCGCCATTTACATCCGCCGGCGCAGGCGCGGCGCTCTTTCCTGTACTTTGGCGTTTCTACGTGCAACTGTTGTTCTGCTATTGTAAAGGTTCGTTTTAGCATCGCAGATGAACACGGCAGAAGAAGACGATAACCAAGAGATCGACGACCTTCGTGAGTGCCCTCGGTACTTATGGATTCGTCACGACGGGCACGCAATCAATTACTGCTGCGAGTGGGTTGGATGTGGAGCTTTGTGTACAACGACTTGCGAGCTCGAGAACCACGTCGTCACTCATGTTACAATTATGAAAGATTTCGGTTTGATTTCATTCCCTCATACAAGGCTTCAGTGATGGAAATTCGATGTTGCGTTGGCGGATGCGAGCTTGAATTCACCACTCTTGAAGAATTGCTCAGACACATCTATCTACATGTTTTCCACGCTGAGAAGATTTACCAAGGACTTTCTGCACTTCTTGATCGTGCTGACGTTATTGAGGTTTAAAAATTTGCTTTGAATTCATTTTCACAGGGTAGAAGTTGCATGTTCGAACCCGACATGAGTATGATGTACGATGGTCGTTCTGTCGAATGTCAGTGGGATCATTGTGGAGTAAGTCTTCCTTCAGCTGTTGAAGTTTCATTTCCATCACATTGCAGACATCCTACGAAAAGATTGCTGATTTCTTCTATCATGTGAACGACCACGTTTCGGCAGTCGACTTTTCACCACACGATGAAGCTCGTTGCTTGTGGACAGGGTGCACCAAGTTCTTCAACAATAAGGTTTGGTTTTCATTTACAGAATGATTCTTTAGAATGCGTTGCGCTCTCATGCTCGGCACCATTCGGGAGAGAAAGTTTGTGCTTGTCCTTGGTGTGGCTCGTTCTTCTCCAATAACCGCAAGTTGTTCGACCACATCGAACGACAAGGCGGCGACGATAATTCCCAGCTTGTATGTATGATGTGCCAGCGTAGTTTTCCTAGTCTCAAGATTCTACGGGTATGTTGCTTAATGGTTTTTCTTACCCAGTTCAGGACCATGCACGAAGACATGTTCGTAAACAGGCGTGTGCAGAATGTTCCTATGTAGCCGACGGGCCACATGACTTGGAGAGGCACATAAGTTCGCTTCATACAAAGAAATTAAAGGTGCGATCTTGATTTATAACAAATTGGGTTGGATGTTTCAGCAATTCGCATGCGGCAAGTGTACGAGCACTCATGCGACTTTGAGGGATTTGAGGCGTCACGAGCAAATACACGAGCCGCCTGCCATTCAATGTCAGCACTGCAACCAAGTGTTTCGTTGGCGGAAACAACTTCTCAGTCATCTTCGCCTTCAACATGGAATGGTATGTTTTTTTTTTGATGATTTCAGATTTTTTGGATTTCAGGACGACGTAACGCCACCTTATGCATGCCACTTATGCGTGTCTACGTACTCTCAGGGCTTCGCTTTGAGTCGTCACCTGAGTTCAGTGCACGAGTGTCCAGTGCCGGAAGGCTTCAGTCGTTACAATTACAAGCTTTGCGCGGACGGAAAACGCCGACTTCAAACAACGCGCCTCGTGTCAAAAGATCTCAATTCTGTTATTGAAATCAATTCTGTTATTGAAACGACGTCTAACTGACGGGTTTAAGATTTCACTTTCAAGCATAAACATTTCGCTAATTTCTGTCTGTTATCTTTGGTCTCAATCCATTGCAATATCTTACATACTATGTGGTGCGATGTGATGTGATTTTGCAGATGTGGTGCTCACGAGCCCTTCGATTTGTCGGAGGTCGGGCAGTGAGCGTGTCGCGACGTTACATCTTGTCCAAGGCTTTCGCTCTCGAGAAGGAATGGGCAGCTAGGAACGATTCTCTCGCCAAGCTTGGTCTTGGCGGCGACTACGAGTGGATTGCGGCCGTGCAGAAGAAGTTCGTTGGTGGAGGTGCCGCCAGGTTGGATGCTTTTGTCTTGCAAGACTGCTTAGTGCCGTCGATGTGGACTCGGCCGTGTGCCTTGCCACCCAACAGGATCAGCTAGACGATGTGCGTCAACTACTCTACAAATTGAGACACACACCAAACGCGAGCTTGCTTCAACCGTCGTCTGAGTACGCGCTTCTTCGACTTATTCTACAACACGATCCGGAGTTTGTCTTCAATTTAGCCGACGATCCGGTATCTTGTTTGTGTAGAACTACAACCTTGGTCTAGATTAATTACGGCGTCTTTCCAAACAATCATGTTGCTTGTCTCTTCATCGACCATTTTATTGAGAAGAAGAACATTCAAGGTGAGCACGTGTTGCCATTGTTGTACTTTTGTGATGAACAGGAGCCGCAAAAGTTGCATCATGGATAATGCTTCAAGAAATGACGGATGACCGACTCTTGCGACTTTTGAGTCTCTATGCTGTGTCGTTGTGGGCAGAATTGCCCACGGAGGAACAGACACTACCCAATACAAGATTCGAAACTGACGAAGAGCCAAACGAAGACGACATTGTAAGAACCTTGTACATAAACTTTGCCTTTTGTTTCAGAAGACTTTCAAATTTCCTTACCTGAAGAATCCCTTCTTTGACGGTCACTTCGATTTGGTTGAGCCTTATGCACTTGTCGGAAAAACTTTTGACTGGATCGGAAAAGCAGAAGGCGATGCATTGGAAAGAGAGTTCCAATTACTCGGAAAGATCTATCAAGGACAATTGGAAGAAGTTCTAAATCTGAAGTTTGATGGCGAGTGGCTCCAAGGCACCGTCGATGCTGCGAAGAAGGAGCTGACACGAAGACTCGGCAAGGTGAGATTTCTTACCTAATCTTATGTTTGAAGATTCCGGAAGGTGAAGAAGCCCCTGGAGAGTTGACGAAGTTGACTGAACGTTTGGATTCAATTCAAGTGAGAGAAGGATCGCTTTCATCGGAGATCGCGTCAGAACTCAAGAAGATTCAAGCGCAAGAAGAAGCGCGAATCTGCGACTTGCAAGAGAAAGAATTCGTCGCTTGGAACGAGAAAAGACTTCAGCTGGTGAAAGCTCAAGCTGACCGTCTCTTGGTGAGGGCTCGTCTCGAAGAACTCAAGACCGAGGAACGAGCGTTGGATGAGGAAAGAAAGAGAATCTTCTTCTTCGAGAATCGACTCATTTGGGAGAGAGCGCTGAAGGAAAGCGAAGACCTTGCACTTCACACCAAATCCTTAACTGCTGACTCCGCCTCACAATGATCTTCTCTTTGTTGGTTCTCTGTTTGTTAGAGCTATAAATTCTTTTTTTTTTGCTTTTTCCAAATGTATGCGCTCTAGTGAGGTTGAAACCCATGAACGTATTTCTGCTTCATTTTCTCTTTTATAAGTAATGCCGTGTTTAGATTAATGGCATGAAAGGTGCAAAGTCGAAAGAGCTCGAGAGTCGCTGTCGGTTATGTAAGTTCGCTGTGTTTGGGGTCATTTTGTCTGTTTAGTGGCTGAGCGAACAACGGATGCTGCACGAATCCTTGACCATGATCCTTCGCTTGCTTTCTATCGACTTCAGGAACATGTCAGCCGAACACTTCCCAATCTTGTGCAGAGGAAAATCACGTATGTTATCATACAATACAATCCATGATTTGCTTCTTTTAGACTAATTCAACTTCATGGAGAACTTCAAGGAGTTTGTCATGTGGTGGAAACGTCGCTGAGGTGTTGTCACATTTCTCTTCATCTTGTTTTTCAGTACTGTGGAATCTATGAAGAGCGCATCAAGCAGTTTTGATCGAAGTATTTCCTTGCTTCAGAAATGTTTAGACATCAAGCAGAAGTTAGATGCTGCTCATCTAAAGAAGCCTCCTGTCACTAAATAGATTATTCTTGTCTTTTGTTCTCCCTGATCTCACAATCAGAGCAATTTGTGACATATTGAGTTCTCATGTACAGATGCAATAAAAAGGAAGCAGTTGTTAACACTTTTATTGTTTGAGTCGTTTTGTCGACAAGTATCTTTTGAAATAAGAGGCTTAGAGTGATATTGAATGCTTAAGAGTGAATGGGTTGGAAGTGCCTATCATGAGAATACGCTGCGTGCTTCGACCGACGGATCTGCAACGACTCCAACTACGACATACATCGTAGGTTTAAATTACCCACTGACCTTTGGAGGATTTAGTCGAACCGCCTTAGAACAGGCGGATGTCGTCGTTTGTGGCGGCGGAATCGTCGGCGCGTCTGTGGCTCTTCATCTCGCTCGAAGAGGCAAGAAGGTGTCGTTATTCGAGCGCAGCAAGTAAGCCCTCTTTCATCTCATCCTCTACGTTCTAGTATCGCCTCTGGAGCGACGAGTCTCTGTGCGGGATTGGTGACAGCGCCTCTTTTCTTCCAAGACAAAACCAATCAGTGGCTCAGTTGGCGTTCTATTCAGCTCTACAATGAACTCTCGAAGTCGAACAAATTCAGTGAAGCTTTCCTCTCTTTTAAGAATATTTTGTAGAAGTCGTCAAGTGCGGACGTGTTTATCTTGCGTCGTCGCTGCCGTCGGAGATTCTTTTGCGAAGAATGGCTTCTCGCGGACGCATAACGGACGAAGAGGTCGAGCTGGTAGACTGTCAGTCGGAAATGCTCAGCCGTTGGCCTCTGCTCCATACAGAAGACGTCCAAGTGAGAGTTCGAATTCTTTGAGTCTTCTTTCAGCTGGCTTTGTGTTCACCTGACGATGTCGCCGTGGATTCAGTCGCTGTCACACACACCATGATAGAAGAAGCGGTGAAACTTGGTAACTCCGTTATTTCGCCCCTTAGATGTTGCAGGTACAACTGTAAGAGAAGATTGTGCAGTGTTGGAAGTTCTTCTCGGCGATCAACGACAGGTCTACGCCGTCGATACTGAGGCCGGCCTTGTGAGCACAAAAGCCTTTGTCGATGCTGCCGGAATTGTCTGTCCATTTATTTGCGTGGATTCTTGACTTCAGTGGGCGGGATCGGTTCTCATCAAGAATCTTCCCCAACGACGAGCTATAATGGCGCAACATCCCTGCACTTACACTTATCTTGTCAGCTCAAGACTTCCAACTGGAAGTGTTCAAGACGCCACGCCAAGTAAGTCGTCTTCAGTGACTTGAAAGCGAATATTGAAGTCTTCAACGACCTTGACAAGAAGACGATGCTCAGGGCGACTGGCTTCAAGACTATTTGTATGGGTTTTCATGAAGAAGGAATTCGACCTCTCGCCCGCCTCAATGCTTCAAATCTGGAGTGGCATCTACCCGAAGCAGACTGGGACAAATTCGGTTCGTCTCTTTTAAAGTCGACTTTTTACAGCCGTTACCCTGGAGAAGCATCTGGTTCGGGTTCCCCAGTTGGGCGAAGTCGACCACGGGGATCTTATCGCCGGTGCCGAGTCTTACACTCCAGACAAGCAGGCTATCGTCGGAGAATCGTCACAAGCCAAGGTAACACTGAATTTCATTTGAAGAGCTGTTAGGGGTACTACGTGGCTTGCGGTCTGAACGGACAAGGTCTCGCCTTAGCCGGAGGCATTGGTGATCTGCTTGCTAAGTGGATCGTTGATGGACCTGAGGATCTGCCAGTCGATGTGTCAAGTATCGACGTCGCTCGATTCCTCGAACTGCATGCAAACAAACAATACCTCATCGAACGAGTTCCCGAAATGGCCGGTTCGCTTTCTTTTGTTGACAATCTGCTTCAGCACACACTCATGACAATCTCTACTATTCCTACCAGTGCCACACGGCTAGAAATCTCCGAATGAGCCCCATTTCGGCACAGCTGAGAGAAGCGGGCGCAGTCTTCGGTCAGATCATGGGTTATGAACGGCCGCTGTGGTTCGCCGAGAGAGGCCGTCTTCGACAAGGACAAGACGACTTAAGCGGACGACCAGAGTGGTTCGAGAAGGTCTCCCTCGAGTACGAAGCGTGCAGGTTTGACTTGAAATTATAACAAGAGAGGCTAGTATAGAGAGCGTGTGGGACTGATTGACATGAGCAGCTTCTCGAAGTTCGAAGTAGTCGGACCGGACGCGGTGCCTTTCCTGCAGAAGGTCTGCTCGGCCGACATCGCGAAGCCCGTGGGAAGCACCATCTATTCGGGTATGCAGAACGAGCGAGGCGGTTATGTCACTGACTGTACACTCTCACGCATCGACGACAACTTGTAAGTAAAGTTCTCTGTGATCACGATCAGTTTCTTCATCGTGGCACCGACCATCCAACAAGAACGCTGCCTTGTCTGGATGAAGAAGAACGCCGCTGCTTTTGGTTTCAATGTCCATATACAGGCTCGTGTTTATCCTCTTCATATGTCTGTCTCAGGATGTAACCGGTCAGTACACGGCCCTCGACTTGATCGGACCATCGTCTCGTTATTTGATGAGCGAACTCACGGGACAACCGATGACGGCCACCGACTTCCCCACTTTCCGCTGCAAGGAGCTTTCCATCGGAATGGCTACCGGCATCCGCGCCATTTCGATAACGCATAGTGGTGAGCAGAGACTCTTCCACACTTGACTCATCAAGCCAAAATGAGATTCACGTAATGGTCCCTAGGTGAGCTGGGATGGATGATCTACATCCCGAACGAGACGGCCCAGAACGTCTACGAGCGAGTGGTCGAGGCTGGGCGTGAATACTCTCTCATGCATGCTGGTTCCTATTTTGTTTTAAATTCTAACCACTTCCTAGGTTATTACACCCTTCGACATCTCAGAATCGAGAAGTTCTTTGTGTATTGGGGACAGGACATCGACGCCACGGTGACGCCTCACGAATGTGGGCGTGCATTCCGAGTCGACTTCAATGTTGCCCGATTTCTTTTATTCAAAGGGATTTCCTTTAGAAAGACTTCATTGGCAAGAAGGCTCTGGAGAAGCAGGCGGAGATGGGAGTGAACAAACGCTTCGTGCAGCTCCTCGTCGACAAGTACGATCTGGACAGCGACCCCTGGCCTCAAGGCGGGGAAGTGGTCTTCCGGGACGGCCGTCCAGTGGGACGCACCACGTCGGCGGCATACGCCTTCACTCTCGGCTGTCAGGTTCCTCTTTCCGTTTCCTTTCTTGCAACTCTGTCAGGCATGCATCGCCGTGGTGGAGAATCCGCGCTTTGGTGTTTCGCCAGAATTTCTGTCGACGGGCTTCTTTGAGATTGACATCGCAGGTGTGTCCTTGAAGAGCTAAGTGATTTGCCTCGACGACTTCAGGACGTCGCTTTCCTGTGCGAGTGAACCTCCACTCGCCGTCGTTGCCGATGGTTTCCTCGGAGCATCCGATGCACTATAGACCAACCCAGTGAATTGCCTAGTCTCATCTAGTTCTCAGAGGGTATTGCTAAGCAAGTTGTTTGTTTGTATAATAATAGGTAGAAAGGGTCGGCGAATGAGTTCAAGAGAAAGGTGCCAGGACACCATTTTAGTCTAGAAAGACGCATAGAAACGGGCTTCTGTCTGTATTGTCTCAGTGCTTGTCTCATCTCAAGAGTTTCTCCTGTAAATAAAAACGAATCAAGAGTTGTTGTCAGGAAGTTGGAAGGGAGAAGATTCTTAAATCGAGTCACGTCGAGATACGATGGCCGCGACGCGACCGCAACGCGGCGGACGCGCGCGGCCGAAACTCGCCGCTTGCGAGGAGAAGGGCGAGCAGGCGAAGATCGCCATGGAGGTGAGTTCGCCTCGGCTGGAACTCCTTCAGAGTCTGAAGTCGTCTTCTCCCTGGGCACCCCCTCCTCCACCACTCCGTTCACCCGCAAATGCCCCTCCTGCCATTCTCCACATCCAACCTCGACCCTCCACCTCGGTCCAACCCCCACAGGTCTCGAAGAAGAAGTTCCTCAGCCTCTTTTAGGAATCATCTTCGTCGTCTTCAAGTGTCTCGGATGAAACTCGCTTTGCCATCATCGACGCGGTCTATCTCCGACCGAGTCTCTGGGATCCCTCTCAAGATCAGAAGGCGGCTGGTCAGACTCGCAAAGAACTCTTCAGGGAGATCACCCTTCAGATCTCTCAGAACACCGGCTGCTCTTTCACTTGTGAGTGCTCTGATGAGATGGAGAAGAGTTTTTAGGCGAAGAAGTTGAGAAGAACTGGAAGAATTTGAAAGATACTTTTACTAAATGTCGCAAGAAGATCACCTATGCTCCTGATGGACGTCCTGTGACGCCGAAGTGGAAGTTCTATGCAGCGATGACCTTCCTTGATGAGGTTGGACAACTTCTCTAACTAGTGAAGCCTCTGCAGGTGAATGTCAACTCCCAATTGTTGCCCATGAAGAGAAGGGCAGACGGCTCTCTCGTCCTCAAAGGTCACGACGACGAAGACGACGAGTACCTCGGCTTCTGTGAGAGTCTCTTCTTCCTTCACATTTGCAGGCAAATCCCTCGTCTACCCGTTGAGGGAGATCGGTGCCAAGGACCGAGTGCAGCTTCTCAAAGTGCAGAAGGCGATTCGAGATGTGGTGCACGAGGCGCAGATGGAAGGCCTTCTTGGCAACTCGCATCTTCGTCCTGTTTGAAAGAAGGATCTCTATACATTCGAGTCTTTATTCGAAATAAGCGAAAGAGTTCTTCGCCGTCTCGTGGACGACGACTCGATGGAGAAGTTCGGGACGACTCATGTGAGAGCGAAGTTCTCTCCAGAGAAAGACGCAGAGATTCTCGGTGGTCGAAGGTCGATCGTGGAAGAAGGCGACGTCCTTGTCCAGATTGCGATGATCCACTTGCTCGAGAACAGCGCCGATCTCCTCTTTGAGACGGGCCATGTCGTAGACGATGCCCGTCTTCTCATCGATCTGAGTCTTCGAGGAGGGAGAGGGAAGGGACTCACCTTTCCCCGCAGAATCACCTCCCAAGTGTAGTTGTGGCCGTGTCCATGCAGATGGTTGCACTTGCCGAACAACTCGCGGTTCTCCTCATCTGTGAGTGCTGGCGAGTGAAGACGATGGGCAGCAGAGAACTCTTCTACACGAGTCAGTTCAGCCGTCATCTGGAGGGAATGAGCCGATAAGGAGGCTGAATGAAAGGGAAAGGGAGCGGCTGTGGGATCCGCGGACAGCGGTGGTCGAGAGCGCGCAGGTGGTCGATACGCAACGGCGAGAATAGAAGTCTTTATTCTCTCACCCCAACAATAACAAAGGACATCACAGTTGGATGGGAAGGTAGACGTCTCTCTCTCAGGCGAAGTTCGCGCGGCAAAGGGGACACGTCATCTGATTCGACGTCTCGAACCATTTGTACTGCAAAAGTGAGACGAAGGAGAATGAGAACGTACGAGACAAGAAGAATGAAACTTCTTCTTGCATTGTCGACACTTGGCCTTTGGCAGTTGGTAGTTGACAGAAGAGACGGCGGCCATGCAGACGGTACATTCGTCCACTCCCTCGATGCTCTTATCCACACTTCGCTTCCACTGCAGGATTCCATCCACGAGTCTTCCATTCTGAACGAAGTTAGAGGAGAGAAGGACTGAAACCTGGTTGAAGAGGAAGGATGTGAGTTGTAGAAGCCATCGTCGAACCATGTCCTGGCTGCCGATGCCCTTCGAGAGCTTCGGAGTGGGCACCGAGAGGGGGAAGTCGGGTGGCAATGTGATGGTCAACTCCATCCTCGAGTCCTCCATCGAATACTCGGCCATCACTTCTCGCGCTCCTCGCGAACGTCGAATCTACAAGATGACTATTCCGTATGATGGAAGACTTGCCTTCAAGCGATCGACGTTAATTTCGGCTTCGTCTATTGCGTCGAATTCACGAGCGAGCAACAAAGGACTCACATATTCTCTCATGAACCTCAATAGAGATGGAATAAGCAAGAAAAAGAATTGCTTACGAGTTCACTTCAGACGCAATTCCTCTCGGTAGACTGTTGTACCAGATCCGAACGACGGCTGGCAACAAGGAGACTGTTCGGAAGACAAGGCGACAGCAATATGCGTCCACAGTCAACGCTGAACGAGAGGGTTGGAACGAAGGAGAAAGCCTTACGAGAAGACATCGGTGGATCAAGGAGGAAGAAAGTTTGTTCATTCGAATTGTCTAAAAAATAAAGCTTGTCAGAAAATCCAACTCTACCAATCCACTTTGGACATAGACTAAGAACAATGGGAAGAGAGTGCGCGACGAGTTTCGAGATGCAATTACAGTACGCTGCCCGAAGAGAGAGCGAGCTTGTCGATTCGATCACAGATATGGCGGCATCAAGAGCAAATACAGACGGCCAGTCGGATGAAGACTCGAAGCATAAGGCTTGCGGAACAACAGGTCGCCGCTCCTACATGATATGAATGATATGAAGTGAATCCAACCTGGATATCAAAAACTTCTTCTCCTTCTTTCTCCTTCCCTCCTTGAGTGCTAATGAAAGCAGCGTTTTCCACTTCGAACATAATCTCGGTCAATCTAAAAAGTTGAAAACGATTAGTATTAAGAATGAAACTTTTTCCACAGGCGCAGAGCAGCGAAACGAATATGAGGAATAGTGGAATGGATCATTCGGGACACGGACATGATGACTCCTTGAAGTTGTGGAGGATATCCGAGAGAGTCGAGGAGAGGGTCCAGTTGTGTTTTCGTCGACAAGCTAGAGAGATCGGCGGGAAGCTCGCGGCGGAGCACAGCAGAACAGAGCGACCGTGTGAAGTGATCATAGATTGATTCTGGAGAACAAAGTCCTCAATAGAAAAGCAAATCGTTACCAGAGTCGAGTTCCAGAAACCACTTATATAAAAATTCTCGCGCAGACGGAGCAAAGAACTCATTCCATTCCTAAAACTTCTCTAGCTCCTCGACCTCTCAAACCTCACGGAAGTCTTTGCATTCGGCACTCGAAAAGAAGTCATCGCAAGACGTAAACAAACGAACAGCGGCAGAAGCGAAAAGGCGCCACTCTCCACTTTGTCTGTCACCTTCATCAGCACTCTGACCAGATTTCAGTTGCAAGAGGAAAAGCTCACCGTCATAGCCGTGATCAAACCACAGGAAATGAAGTCGACCACCTCAGAACTTGCCTTTTCCACGGCAATTCGTCCAGCTTCAATAACGGCAATGTTCAATCTCCACTCCTCTGCGTTATTACTGAAAGGTAAGAAAGAGAAGCGGAACAAACGACAAAGTGAAGAGAGAGTCGTTGCCACTCGATTCTTTGATGAATTCCTTGAGAACTTCGTTCAAAGACTCGGCGCCACGACAAGAGGCGAACTCGCAGACCCAATCCTTGGACGACTTCTCCGTGCACATTCCCAGGGCTGAGTCCAAGCTCCTTTCAATTTTCGTCAAGTCTTACCAACGCGTATCTCACTAGTACTGAGACTCTCAGCGAGGTCGCCAATGTTCCCAAGCCGCACACCTTCGTCGGCAAGTTGAGTGAGCGTGAGGAGGCCCACTCTCGTCGGTTGCGTTGAGCTGACAAGCAGCAAGCTTCTAGCTGCCGCGCATCTTGTCGCTAGAGACGCCTACAACCAATTTAGCAGAATAATGAAATGCTTACGATGAATGCCTTGGACTTCTCAATGAAAGAGATCGCAACCTCTCCCAAAGGTTCAAAGGCGAATTGAGTGGAGTGAAGGAGGATCGTGGTTGCATGACAAGCAGCCACTGCTGCCAGTGACGTCTCCGAAAGAGTCAGCTTCGATAGTAGAGAAAGGAAAAGTCCGCATTGCGATGCAGCCAGCAACGAGGACGGCATTGCTTTCGCACTTGTTAACGGTGAAAAGAGTCGCGTCTCCAGCATCGCCTCTGCAGCTAGCTGGAAAAAGTCAAACGTTTACAGAAAAAAAAAGAAACTCACTGACCTGTGAATCAAGACTTTCCAAAAATGCCCTCAGACGGATGCCGTTCATGAGGAAACCTTCGAAGCCTGATGAGGCAGATAGCAGTTCATTCGCCAGGTTAACCATCGCCTCAATTCTGCTAATAAGAACTGTCCCGCAGCCCTACCCATGAAGTGTCAATTGGACTTCCATCAAGCGGAGGTAAAACTTGTCGAAGAATGAGTCTCCTGGAGGAGTAGAAGATGCAGCTTTAAGAATGTGTGTCAGTTCTTTCGAGTCTAGAAGATAATATTCATAATCAGAAGCACAAAGAAAGACGAACCTGGCGTATCTAGATTTGCAGTCCTTTGGAAGACTTCGTCAAGGACGGCCTCGACAAGGAGACGTCCATCGTCGACTTGCAACTGGAGAAATGAGGGAGAGCACAGTCAGACCTTTAAGACAAGTCTCGAAAGGAAGACGAAGTCGAGATTACGACGAAGGGTCAACTCCTTCACGATGTTCTTTCCTCCACGTCTTTGGATGAGTTCAATAAGAGCAACGGCATCTCTTGCTAACGCCTTCTCCACTTCTTCTGATTCGGGATTCCTTTCTGCGGCCCATGTCAGCAAGACATTTTCAGCGACGTGCACCCAAGTGTCGCCCAGAGATAGCTCGAGCAGAGACGGGTCTTCGTCAAGAACTCGTCGAAAAAAGGTTCCCGAAAAGCCCATGTCTTCCCACTAAATCATTGAAGATTATTCACAAATTCGAACCGGCAGTTCTTCCTTCAATTTGATTCCTTTTTTGAGACTTGAAATGATGGCTGGAATAAGAAGAATGACGTCTTCTTTCTTTGCCACCCGTTGCGAAAGCACATCAGCGACGTCCGAAGTTGTGAATGTCGATGGATCGGAGAGAAGAATGGAAAGAAGAGACGCCGGAGTTGCCGAACTAACAATAACAGCTTGCTGCAGGGACTTGAACTTTGGATGACACGGGGGCGACACTAGTCGACCCAAGAAGGAACTCGACGATGGCAGCTAACAGCAAGAAACTGATATGCAGGAAGCAGAAGATTACCTTGTTGATAAGATTGAGAGCGAGAGACTCGAGAAGATCTGCGAGCAAGGCTTCATCCAGTAAATCCTTCTCAACAATCCACAGGAAGAAAGCAGAAAGTTCACTCTGAGCCTCTTCTGATCGTTCCATGCAAACAGCAAGAGCACGGTGAGTCTGCAAGCAGTTCAAGGAATAAGATGACTCGCACCAAAGGAAGAATCGACGCGACTTCGTCTCTTGATGAGGCCTTCGTCAGGGCGTACTTCGTGCATTCCACAAAAGCCTTCGTCCAAAGAGGAAGGTAAACATCCGACTCAAATGGTAATCCGTCAAAGAACGAAGTGAGAAATGAAAGGACAAAAGTTGGCGCATCAGTTTCCAGACGACTCGAAACCAAAGCCAAAGATGGAAGCAGGTACGGTGCAATGGCACGCCAATGCCTGGTGAAAACTATTTGACAGAATGAGAAATATTCACGATTGCTTTTTCCTCAGCACGTGGAGAAGCTTGGGAACAATCGCTTTGCGAAGGTTAAATGTCTCGTAGAAACCGTCTACAGAGGCCACAAGAACGAAAACGTCGAAGGCAGAGCGGCACAGAGCAAGGTCCGACGATGCAAGACTGTCCAGTAATACGGGCAAAAGAGGAGATCCCACTAGAGATGACGGCGATGTACGAAAAACGGAGTTGGCCAGCAACGCAAGGCCAGTCGTCACCTAAACAAGATGAATCCGAAGCTCAATCGCCTACATTGTTGCCGGGCTGAAGCAGTTTCTTGAGAGACACTTTGTCATGAAGAAATTCGCGAATCTGGTCTTGTACGGCGGTCGAATCCAAACGAGGGTTAAGTGATATAAGACATTGAATGGCTTGTTGTTGGAGTCTTGATCGACGTTGTTCCGCCGTCTCTTCTTCGTCAAATCTGTGCAATTCCTTGTCTTTGCCTAGATATCACTCACTTTTGCGCAGGTATTAGAGCCGAGGTTCCTCTCAAGATTTCCAGGGCCATTTCAATTGAAAGAGGACCGAACTGAGAAATCACTTTAGCTTTCTTTTCATCCGCAAAGTTGTCTTCAATGAGACTTCGTGCAGCAGCTGAAACTGCCGACGACGGATCGGACTCAGAGAAAAGAGCGTGCGCAAGAATCTGAAGCACTGAGTCACCCAAAAGAAAGTTTATACCGGTTTGATATACTTCTGCGCGGACTTCTTAAGGGAAGCGATGAAGTAACTTCCTAGTCTGGCTGTACATGCGCGAACTTGAATAGAGCCATCCTAGAGTGAGACGCACATTGGATGAAGAACAAAATAACATGCCAACGACATTCGTTCGTAGATGCTTGAGAAGTAGTGCATTGCACCTTCGGTCACTTCCTGGGATTTGGTAGGAAGAAGCTGGAGCAACTCCCGAATCGCCTGCCACGAAAACATACATTCACTTACTTCCTACTACCTTCTCCCTTGATAGAGGATCCTTTTTGAGGAACTTCTTGAAGACAACTTGAACCTCGCCGTCGATGTTATCCAGAGGCGTGGGCTCCTCTCGGCTAGCGGCCAAGAATTGGTTTGTGAGTCCGCCATCAAAACCCGCAAAGGGAATCGCCTCTCCTCGAGCTAGCAACTGCTCCGCTGCTCGAGCACTGCTCGCCGGCTGCATGAAGAAGTCATTTCAACTCGTTCTTTCGTCGCTTACCTTCACACCTCCTTTAGTTCTTTGATTCTTACTCATTTACAGCTGAACTGAATAGTTCGTCTTCTAAGTAGTCAGTGAGGTATTTGACGAGAAACAACGAGCTTTTTCTTTCACAAGCTATTTGTAGTGCCTTTACTGAACATCGCAAAGAGAATAATAGTTTAGTCGGCGTTATCATCACCATCTTCACTTTCACTGCTTGAAGTCATCTCTTCGTTTTCTTCTCGCTCAGCATTCTCCAAACTATTCTCGTTGAGCACCACGAATTCACGCGTCGAGTACCCGAACTTCAAAATATCCCTCTCCTGAACTCTCTGATAAAAAAAAAGAAAGTATTCCAAACCTTTAGCTCCACGTAACGTTGTGACTCGATACGCGTTCCATTTAAATAAGTGCCATTTGTACTGCCGAGATCCATGACGTAAGGACGAATTCGTCTTGCTTGTGATCCATCTGACTGCAACAACCACTTAGAGAGGACTACAAGAACTTACCTTCGTGAAAGGAACCGAGCGATATTGCAGTGCAGCATGTTGCTGTGAGCAACTTGGATGATCGACTGGAAGATCGGCAATTTTTCGATCACGACCAATCAGGTAGGCGCTTTGCCGGTGAATATACATTACTGGCAAGGCTTCCTCACCCTAAAAACACTAGAAGGAATTATGAAACGCACCTTAAAGGGATACAAGCGCCATCGAATGTTTGGCTTGCGAGCATCCGAAGGCTCGTTGTACTTGATGACAATACCACGAAAAGTGTTCGTGTCTGCAGCGAGCTTGCCACTTGTTCCAAAGTTTGGTTTCTCTTTCTCGACGGGAGGTCCCGTCTCCTTCGGCTTGTCGTACATCTCTGGCTTTCCCCATCGTTCCTCGTTCTTCCTGAAAAGTTGTCGAGTGAAAGAAATCGTCTTCAGACCCGCGATTCGCTATTATCTGCGAAGATCGTTGCTTCTGCGGCTCCTGATCCTCCACTTCTTGCTTCGGTCCTTCAAGACAATTATTATAGGAAATGTGACGCAAACAAACTTCTAGACAGTCCGAATGTTTTTCCGTCACCTCGTGTTGGAGGACTTCGCCCGGATACTTTGCCTTCGTCCCAGGGACGCGTCGAACGACTTCCCCTTTCACGGGAGTCGCGACGACGAGGCCGATCCTCGTCTCGGCGTCTATCTCGATCGCCTCTTCTGTCGTCGCGGCGATCTCGGTTAAAATCATCACGCCTTCTACCTCCTTCTTCTGGACTTCGACTTCGACGACGAGGACTTCGTCGCGGACTTCTTCGCCCACGTCCTCTACAACAATCAAACTTGAAACCTTTTAGTCAACCTGTCTGGACTTTGGCGTCGATCTTCACGTCTGTTCTCGGGAGATGGACGACGCCCAAACTCACGCGATGTATCCGCGGCATAACGGCGTGGAACCCTTCGCTCGTCGTCACTGGTGGAATCTAAGACAATCGAATGATTCGAAGACGAACCTCGACGTTTCTTCTGAGGCGGTGAATTGCCTTCGTCGACTGGCTCCTTTTTGATTTCCTTCGTGTCCTTTTGTGAACGCGACGGCGCTTTTTGATCTTCGTCTGAAGACGAGTCAGATGATGAGGAGGAGCTTGATGAGCTCTTCGAATGTCTTCCAGCGGGAGGCGACATCCTTCTGAAGCAAACAGTTGTGCAATCGGTAAGAAAAAGCATCCGTGTAATGTACGAAAATAATTCGCATAGGGACTTTCTTTTTGCCCCACACGAGGCACGGATAAAACTAGCAATACGTATGAAAAGGCAGAGGAACCGTCCGTAAACTGCGCGAGCCTTTCATGTATTGTGCAAGAAAACGCACTTTCTCCACCGTACACTTGCGCCAAAATTTGAAACTCCTTGGCTGAATATTCTTTTTCAGCGAACAAATTTCGCAATCTACGCAGTGAAATCGAATTTGCATCACTTGTATTTCGCCAACTCTTTTCTTTTTGGTAAAAGCTTCTTATTCAGCTTTCTTTTATGACTATACAATTGGGTTGAAATCCTATTTTCTCTGTGTTCTTGTCGAGGGGTACACTTGCCTGACTCTCATCACACTCAGCGGTGGTTCATTATCCTATTTATTCTTTTTTCACTTTCATTTGATCAGCCGTTCTTGTTCAAGTTAGCACATTATCGTTAGATGCACCATGTCAGCAATTTCATCGTTTGGTTTGCAGGATGTCAAAATTCTTCAGAGGCGCTGTGTCAAGTTCCGATACGTCGGATTCTGAATCAGAGGATGCGGAGGACGTTCAGCAAACCGGCCGTCCACGCGCTCCAGTGTAGGACTTCTTTGCATTTCTTGAGTATTCGTTCAGCGCTCGTGATTTTGGACTTCCTAGCGACAGCGAGGAAGAGACAAAGCGCGTCGTCAAAACACACAAAGATAGGAAATTCGAGGAACTCAAGGACAAGATCAAACAGAGCAAGAATATGAAGAATATCAAGGACATTTCCAAGCTCCAACAACGTCAGTCTTCCATTCTCGATTGTTTACTTCTTTTCAGTCTTCGAAGAGCTGGTGAAATTGTTCGAGAAGTCGAAGACCGTGATGGCCCGAGCCAATCTCTCTACTCCTCGCTTCTACATTCGCTACATCGTCGAACTGGAGGATTTCGTCAACAAACAGTGGGAAGACAAGGACGCGAAGAAGGTATTCATCTCATAGGTTATACTTATCCTACCAATCGTTTTAGACGATGTCCAAAATTAATGCGAAGAGTTTGACGACCTTGCGACAGAAGGTGCGTAAGTACACAAAGGACATGGAGAAGGAGGTGGAAGCATATCGAGCTGAGCCTGATCCTCAAGGATACAGCAGTGCCGAGGAAGTTGGAGATGACGATGACGAGCAGGTATGGCGGCACTTTTAACTGTAGCTGCTTTAGTCTGGCGATGAGGCTCCTGCTGCTCCCGATGAGGTCGCGAAGCCGAAGGAGAAAGTAGTCAAGCAAAAGAGGCCCCAGGAAAGCGATGAAGAGGAGTCGGATTTGGACTGGGCTAGCGACAGTGATTCCGAGAGCAGCGGATCGGAACTCGATCTTGACACTAGGAAGATGGAAGATCTCAGAAAATACTTCCTCAAGTTGGTTTTCATTCCGCTCTGATAGCATTTGAACAGGAAGGAGTTCCGTGATGACGTTAAGGACGAGAAGGAGCAGAAGCGACGTGATAAGCAGAGGGATAAGAAAGTCGTGAAGGAGGTAGGATAGCTTTCGGATTGAATACCAATTCCATGAAGGAATCTGATGATGATGACGAGGAATGGACTCCCGTGACCCCGAAAGAAAATCGTCCCTTGGTTCTCTTCGAGCCAAAACAAGAGATCACCCACGAAGCGATGATCAACAAGCTCTCTGAAGTGATTGCTAGCCGTGGTCGCAAAGCTACAAATCGCAAGCATCAAGTTCGCACTCTCCAAGAGCTGTACAAAATCACCGATGAGGTCTCTTAACCAATCTTTTCAACACTTTGTCTGTTTCAGAAGAATCTGGGCGCTGGCCTGCTCACGAAGATTTTGTTCGCCATAATTTCCAGTCTTTTTGAACTGAACACGCGCATATCCGATTACATGGATTTCGGCACTTGGCAGAAGTTGGCCTTTAGTCATTTTATTTATTCATTTGTTGTTCAGAACTCTAATGTCCATAAATAGCCTCTTGGATCTTTTGGAGTCATCACCGAATGTCGAGCTTTCAATCCGTGTCTCGGACGAGGAGGAGAATGTGAAGGTTAGTGCTTTTGAATAGCATTAGTGTTCTTCGGTGGGAGACGCCGCTCTCCTTTCCTTGGGCAGGCCCCCACACGTCGCCTTAATGCTTGCAAGCGGCGGAAGGGGAATGGAATTGGGCGTGGCGAACGCTTGCCAAGAGCTCGCACTTCTCGTTAGCCGTCGGCGCTGAAGACGCAGCCGCGCTGATTGAACGCCGCTTAATTGTGACGAGCGTGTGATTCTGAGGGTAAAAGGGGCTTCTTGCAGGATGCCACCCAGCCTTTCCGTGTTCACGGTTCGGTCCTCATGTCTGTGGAGCGTCTCGACACTGAGCTCACGAAGATCCTTCAAAATGCCGACTGCCACTCAACCGACTATATCGACAAGTTTGTCATATTTTTTGCTCGAGTTCTCTGTTTACAGGCTGAAGGGCGAAAAGGAGCTCTGCCAACTCATTGTTAAGACTCAGAAGTACATGGATGAGCGCTTGGATTCGAACTTGTTCATCAATGAAGAAGTGTGCAAGATGTACATGTTGCGCATCGAGCATCTCTACTACAAATACGAAGAAACGGCCATGGAGGGTGGCGACGAGGAGCGTCCCTCGAAGACCATTGCTCAACTCTGCAACGCTATATACGCGAAAGATGACGAGAAACGTCTTCGTCAGCGTGCCGTTCTCTGTCACGTATACCATATGGCTTTGCACGACAAGTGGCACGAGGCGAGGGACCTCATGCTTATGAGTCACCTTCAAGCAATCGTCGATCATTCTGATGTTTCCACTCAGGTTCGAACTTGGAATGTTGCCTTAGTATTACTGTAATTCTAGATCCTCTACAATCGCACCATATGTCAACTGGGACTTTGTGCATTCCGTCACGGCTTTATTAAGGAGGCTCACCAAGGTCTTTCGGAAATACAGAACACTCAGCGAGCGAAAGAACTCCTTGCACAAGGACTCGTTACTCGTATGCAAGAAAGAACGGCTGAACAGGTAGAACAAGATTCTTTCGTCGACTACTATTTAATGACAGGAGAAAGTTGAGCGTTCCCGCCAAGTGCCGTATCACATGCATATCAATGTGGAGCTGATGGAATGTGTGTATCTCATCTGCTCTATGCTCCTCGAGATCCCGAATATGGCTAGTCACGAATACGAGTTGCGTCGTCGACTTCTTTCGCGCTCATTCCATTACCAGCTAAAACAGAGCGAAAAGGTTGAAGAAATTGAAATTCGTTATGCTCCAGGCTTCCTTGGTTGGACCTCCTGAAAATACTCGTGAACATGTGGTGGCTGCGTCTCGTGCAATGCTTAGCGGAGATTGGAAGAAGTGCAGGGACTACATAGTTAACGACAAGATGAACACCAAGGTTAGCTTTCAGAGAAAAGGTAATGTTCCTTGTTAAGGTGTGGAATCTTTTCCGTAACTCGGAGCGGGTCAAAACGATGGTTGTTCGTCGAATTCAAGAAGAGTCTCTGCGCACCTATCTTCTCATGAATTCCACTGTCTACAACACGGTCTCCCTCGACAAACTCGCCAACCTCTTCGAACTCGACCGACGAACCGTTCATTCAATCATCTCTCGCATGGTTATTACGGTTCGTTAAACGTTTTTTTTTGTTGTGAAGAGAGTTTTAGGAAGAGCTGGCCGCCACCCTCGACGAGCCAACTGATTGTCTCATCATGCATCGTGTGGAGCCTAGTCGTCTTCAATTGCTTGCCCTTCATCTCACAGAAAAGATTGCCAACCTCGCGGAGAACAACGAGCAGGTTTGAGCACTTTATCCGCTGATATCTTTGCAGATATTGGAGCCGCGTACGGGTCGCGCGGGCTATGCGGGTGCTGGAGGATGGTATGGTCAGAGGTCGGAGCGCACGGAGGACAAGAGGAGCGGCACGCAGCGAAACGTGACTTTCCAGGTGCGTTTGAAAGGAATTCTAAGCGGATTGGACGAGCGCCTGAGAGACGCGTCGTCCCTCGAGAACCCTTCCCTCACTATGGGATATCGATAGTAGTGGGAAGGGAAGGAAAACCGAGACGAACCCCTTCGTGCTGCGTTCTCAGCGAGCGCTTGCAGGGCGACCGCCGCGACCAGCGCTTCCCGCAGGACAAGCGACAGTGGAAGCCGAATCAAGGCAATCGGCGTCGTGAGGGAGCGACTGGAGGACGATACTGATCCCTTGTTGTTGTTTCGCCTTGTTTCGTGTTCCACTCGTTTCAATCCTAGAAGCATGCTTGCAAGCGTGACCCGCAAGACTTCTATCGATTCCCACGACCTTTCTTGGTGTGAAGGCAGTAAATTGTTGTTGAGACGTGCATCTTTGAGCAGAGAAGTGACAACGAGCCGCGAGAATGCGGCGGCAGCACGTGCGTCTCCCGGCAGATCGCTCGATTTGTGTCGTCGACAAGAGGGGGGAGGGGCCTTCTTCTGTCAGTCTTCTTCTTTCATTCGCATCATGCACGACTTCGCCCAGGTCGGTCGTTCTCTCCCCTCCCGCAACCTTGCAGCTCTCCTATCTCACCGGCTTCGGCAACGAGTTCTCCAGTGAGGATCCGCGAGCTCCCGGCTCGCTGCCCCTCGAACAGAACTCTCCTCAGCGCTGCCCCCATGGTCTCTATGCCGAGCAGCTCTCTGGCACCGCCTTCACGGCACCCCGCGATGAGAACAGGCGAACGTGAGTGCTCGACGATCTGAGAGAGAAAGAGACGTCTTCCAGCTGGCTCTATCGTATTCGTCCCTCCGTCCTCCACCATCCCTTCCAGAAACTCCACAAGACTAACTTCACCAATGACTTCTCGTCCTTCGAACCCGACCCGAATCAGATGCGTTGGCATCCTCATCCCATCCCCGAGGTGTCCCTCTCTCTTCTTCTACCATGTCCACAGGTGCCGACGGACTTCGTCGATGGTCTCTACACAATTTGTGGTGGCGGTTCCCCCATCACCCGGAGCGGCATCTCCATTCACCTCTTCTCCTGCAATCGCTCAATGGGACAACGCTGTCTCTACAACGCTGACGGCGACTTCCTCATCGTGCCTCAGCAGGGCGCTCTCAGGTCTCCCCTCTCGCCTTCTCCCATCGACCGCCTCTCTCCCTCGAGACTCCTTCAAAGCCTCCTTCAGAGTGACCACCGAGATGGGTCGCCTACTCGTGGAGCCGCAGGAGATCCTCGTCATTCCTCAAGGAATCCGCTTCCGCATCGACGTCGATGGTCCCTCTCGTGGCTATGTCCTCGAAGTGTTCGGCACTCACTTCCGCATCCCCGACCTCGGCCCCATCGGTGAGTTCTCTCCTTCATTCTCGAGACAAGAAGGCGCGAATGGACTCGCGAACCCTCGCCATTTCGAGTCGCCCGTCGCCTTCTTCGAAGACATCGAAGGCACCTATCGCGTTGTCAACAAGTACCAGGGACGTTTCTTCGAGGCCGTGCAGGTAGCCTCCCTTCATCCCAGAGAACTCCCTTTGTCAGGATCACTCGCCATTTGACGTGGTGGCTTGGTCGGGCAACTATGTTCCCTACAAGTACGACCTCCGCAAATTTATGGTCATCAACACCGTCTCCTTCGATCATTGTGTAAGTCGCTTCTCTTCTTCTTTGGAAGAGAGAACAGGACCCCTGCATCTTCACCGTCCTCACGGCGCCGTCGCAGAAGCCGGGCACAGCGATCGCTGACTTCGTCATCTTCCCTCCCCGCTGGGGATGCGCCGACCACACCTTCCGTCCTCCCTACTACCATCGTGAGTAACTTGGAAGGAGAGGAAGAAGGAGAGCAGGCAATTGCATGAGTGAATACATGGGCTTGATCGTGGGTCGCTACGAGGCGAAGGAGGGTCGCTTCCTTCCCGGAGGCTGCTCCCTCCACTCCATGATGACTCCTCACGGCCCCGACGCCAACTGCTTCGAAGGCGCTTCCAACGAGGAACTGGTGCCAAAGCGCATCGCCGAGGGCACCATGGTCTCTTTCTTTCTTCTTCTTTTCTCAAAGAGAACTAGTCGTTCATGTTCGAAAGCTCGCTGAACATGGTCGTCACGGAGTGGGCACTCGCTTCGAACCGCGACCTCGACCTGCACAAGGACTGGCAGCCTCTCAAGAAGCACTTCCAACTCCCTTGAACACCTCTCCTTCATCACGTCGTCTGCTCACTCTCTACTCCGGGATTCCCTCAATAAAGCCTTGTCTTGAGAGATGAGTCTGGTTGATGGGATGAAGAGTCCCCGAGCAAGAGCTCCTTCCTTCTTTCTCGAAGACAGAATGAACTCTGATAGAGGTGCTTTCAATGAATGGCTCGACTCGTCCGAGTGGCTCGAATGGATATGCCCACTACTCCAAGACCTCCACGGGTAAGTGAAAGAAGACGGAGAGAGATGGCAGGCATCGGACGAGTCGTGAACGACGAATGTCAGTTCTCTCTTGAAGACGACGAGGAGCGGAAGGAGGCGAGACCTCTAGTGCCGTCGACGACGCGGGCGGAATCTCCCTCCTGGAACTCCGTGCCTCTGGGCAGAGAGACGCGCAAGGAGCCCCAGGGAGAAAGTGGACGGCCTCTCGTCGGCGGCGAGTCTCGTCTCACCGACGACTACGAATTGGATGGAGACTCAGCCTCAGACGAACTCGACCTCTTGCCCCCTTTGCCGCCCTCGTCGTCCTCTCGTTGGAGATGTCCCCGAGTGCACGTCGTTCGATGTCCACGGCCACCTTCTTCTTGTGCCATCCTCTGATCTCTTCTCTCATCTTCTCCTCTCGCCTCCTTGATCTCCCTCCACTCCCCTCTTTGATCTCCTCTCCCTCCATGATCTCGGTCTCATTCGATCCTCGCCAAAACTGTGCAAAACTTTGTAGATACGATAAAGCGTTGAAGTGCCAGAGAAGGTGAGCCGAGGCAGAGTGTTTATTCTTGTGGCTGGAAGGATTGTGCCGGCTTCGTGTGCAGATGTCAGTGCTCGCCCGACGCCTTCTCTCCCTCGGCCGTCTGCTTCTTTTCTTCCAGAGGAGGAAGACTTGCCTTGAGGTCTCCGGCGGGACTCTTCGCCGTCACGACTCCGAGACTCGCGCTCGA
>JAQIXL010000638.1:0-27342 GCA_034700245.1 Poikilolaimus oxycercus | reverse complement strand
GGGGTTGGACCATCCTCGCTGCACTGCTGGTGGTCGCGACTTGGTTTCATCACTTTCACCGCAGTTTACTGCAAACGTGCGTCAAAAAGCTTTTATTTCAGTTCAAATTGTGGAATGAATGCATTCGCTGCCATCGGTGATCCAGTACTGGACGGCAAACTGATCCGTGTCCATAAGTTTGTCGACAGCAACAAAATATCGAGTGAGACGGTCTTTCTCGTCGACTCTCTCGTGGACGCAAACCGACGTCGAGTTTGTTTTCAAAGTAATTCTGTGTAAATAAATCACCTGTCTAATTGTAAGGCCAATTTCTTACGAAGCATCATAGCCACTATCATCACTTCTAACACGGATTGCCGAAGTGAAGGCCTCGCTGAGGAACAAAATCCTGAAGTTGAAGAAATATTTCGTTTCCACTGCGAGGAAGAAGCTTCGTCGTGCATCGTGATCTGTCCAAATTCCTGTGTAACCGGGCACACCTCGAGCTTGGCTAAGTTCTAAACCACTTTGTGATCAAATTGTTAAGAGGCCTTCGACAGAAACAATCACGTCCGTATCTGCGTTGCTTGTGAAGAGAAGAAATCGACTGGGGAATGCGAGATATCTTACACCATCGTTTGAGGACTTCGAGAAACTGCAAGTCAAATAAATTCTGTGTGAGACAGTTAGGGTAAATCAAACTCGAGGTGTAGGACGGCCGTGTCGGGCCACACCTCCGCATCGTAACTCAAGACAAACGAGCACTGGCGAGTCTTAAAGGGATACATCTGAAGCAAGCAAACAACCTGTGACAAGTAAACGGTCATCGAGCGCGCGCCTTGCTTCTTTGATGAGACGTTAAATTGTGAATTCACCAGCATTTGAGTGTGGCCACGTTTCAGCGAAATGGTTTGCCCTCCAATCGCTAGTCTTATGGTAAATGTAGGGCGGACATTGTTTTCTGAACAAAAAAAACTGGATGCCGATCAAATTGTTTACGAATTGCCGCGATAAGCCACATATCGGCGGCCAGTTCCGCCCTGCTCTGAGGAATCAAAATGAAGGAACCGACGAGCGCTACGGGAGCGCCGTGTGCGATCAACGATACGTTGAAGAGCTGGTCGAGCCTGTGTAATCTATGCAGTCAGATTTAGTTTCAGACCTGTACATAACACTTGAAGATTGGATGCTTTCACCAATAACCACAGAATGCAAGACGAGATCGCTAGCTTCAACGGTGGTGAAATTGAAAATGTAAAGATGAATTTCGTCAGAATCAGCAAGCTCGGTTTTGATGAGCACTCCACCATCTCGCACATTTATGCGATTCAGTGGCATGACAACCCAATTGAGCAAATTCACGTGACGATTTATGGTTTCCACATAGGCTTTAACCATTTCATTGCCTAAAAGTGGAAAGAATACGATCCGTGCCGGTAATTCGAAAGTCGAAATTCTGTAGAAGACGAGCTGGTTGATTCATCGAATAGTTGTCAGAAGAAAAGGCGACAGTTAGCATTTCACCAATGAAGAAACATAAAGCAACGTCTCGATCGACTTCCGAATGTTGAATTCTGAAGAGCGATCAGTTTTCTTCTTCCTCATGCCTGCATGTAGAGCCAATGTCGTCGGCGATTGTCAGGTTATCGCTTGCAAAGATATTGTATGTCACCTGCACGGAAAACATGCACCGCGATCGTGGCTTGATCTAAAGTTAAATGCATGTGAGACGGAAAAGGCATAGGAAGAAGAAGGATAATTTCAGACCTTCCAAGTGCACTTCATGTTGGGGCAGTATTGAGGATAGCGATATTTTGTATTCGGAACAGTAAAATTGAGTGTGCTGCCATCACAAAGCATTCTATAGGTCTCGTTGCCATCGCAATCACAGGCTGCAGGTTTTTAGACAATAGTCTCAAGCCAAGTTACCGATGACTCCGATTAGAAGCGAGACACCGCCATAAGTTCCTTCGTTATCCGTAAGCATATTAAAGAAAAAGCTGCCATTGGGATTTGAAAAATAAGCAACGTTTGCCGCAATAGAACCTGAGCTATGTTTGTTGTAGGAACGACACACCGTGATAAATAACGCCGTCGAAACTGTAGTCGAATGTATCGTAAGTGTCTTCCCATTGCAGCTCGAAGACGCGTACGGCCACAATCTCCTTGGTGCAATTTGCGTGGGTCCCCGAGAAGCACAGCTGGCCGGGCAAAACGGGTGTAGGTCGCTTCGCTCCGTGCGGCTTCAGTGGCCACAGCACAATATCCTCATGCGTCTCACTCACAACATCGTCGCCGAACGGATCGTCAACTGCTGTATTTGTGGAAGGAAAACTGTACTGGCACGTCTCTTCCACTGAACCGCCCAATAGTACAATTCAAATGCTCTTTCACACCGTCCCAGTCGATGACGGAACCAATCGTCAGATGAGCAGCGGTTGAAGCGCCGAATCGAATCTGTCCCACGACTTTATGATATGGCGGAAAGTAAAATTTCCATTGTTCCGAAACAGCGTCGTAAAAGCGCAACAAGTCGTATCCACCTCTACAATTTGCACGTTTCAGCGTCAATTCTCTCACATAAAGGCGAGCTGAACTCCATTGCGAGTAGCATTGAAGTAGGCATGCGGATCCGGTCCAATAGTTAACTGGAATTTGATTCCGTAGTCGGCGCTAGGCAGACTCAAGTGGATCGAGCAGTCGGCTAATCGATTTGACCTGTAACTCACAAATCTACACAACGAGAGCATCGAAATTTGCCTTCCGAATGCCGAAACAACGACTCGCTCGCCGAGAAGGTTTTCCGTGTTTGATAAATTCAACGGCCCATTATGCGTGCAAGTTTCGACTAAAATATTTCTTTCGTGTTTTTCAGAAAGACCTTCGGGATCGATTGCTGTAATTTGGATATCGTAGGCGTGCCAAAAGGCTCGCGCTGTCGTTTCGTCGAGAGGTTCGAAAGCGAAACGAACATGATTGTGCGGGATTAACGTGACGAGATTGCTCACGGTGTTAACGATTCTGAACGGCGCTATGTCCACTACTGTGAAACAAACACGGAGCAATTGGCGCAAGGCGAAGCGTCACCTTGGATCGTGTATCGTAAGGGCTTCGAATAATATGCTTCCGCCATTGCCAACACGATTTGGTTTCCGGGTAGGGCCTTAATGATGCTTGAAACACACAAAACAAACTCACGAAAACAGTTGCTGCACACAATTCAAAGTCCTCGGCAGTGACAAGAGCAATGGGGAAGTTTCTACTGCGCCATCGCACACTCCGCACGATCGTCAAATTGATCTCCAGCTCTCCAGGGCAATCGTAGTAAGGCACACCTTCGACAGCATCGACTCCTTTTGACGTATGAGTCAAAATTAGGATGAGAACGCTGACGAGCATAGAGGTGTGAACCGTGGTGAGGAGACGACGCGCAATGCTGATTGTGAGCAGACGTTTATCAGCTTTGACGAAACGGCTCACGGGGTCTCGTAGGGGTTTGCATTTTTTTTTCTTAGGGGATTGTCTCGCGTCGGCGTCGTTTGATGAGCCGAGCATGGAAACAAATGTTCAAGATCCGAGTGAAAAATGGAAGCCTCGCTTTTTCAATTGCTCGCTTTGCATCTTCTGGTCGAACTCGGAAGGTTGTGAGGAAGCATGGTAACTTTAAGCGCCCTTTCATTCTTTCCTCACTCTTTTGTTTGTTGAAGGTGTCGCAACTAGAATCGCGCTGTTGCCCAAGACGACCGACAATCCGTGAACACCCGTCAGCATTCCCAAATAACTTGGTCTCGGCATCTTTTTCTGAAGATCTTCTTAGAAATGCCTCTACAATTCACTTTGTGTTTATTGCACACATTACGACCTTTCCACAAGAATGTTCATGTCTGGAAGAAAGATACAACTGAAAGATGAGCTCGTCAGCGACCCAACAAGCCGCTGTTGTTGTTGCTGGCCAGCTAGAGGACTGAAGGGAGGCATGGAAGAACACTCACGAGTGCAGCCAGTGCGGGTATAGCGTCGGTCTCGGTGGTCCTGTAAGGATTGATGTTACAGAGCGTGACCGACGGGAAGAGGATCTGCTCGAGATCGACCTGAAACGCAATTCGATCAAACTTCTTTTGTTCCGCTCTCACATTCAGGACCACAACGTTGTCGAAGGCGAGATATTGAATGAGGGTGTCCGAGAAGAGGTATATGAAGCCAGCGCCCGAAAAGAAAAGAAGCACAAGCCAGAAGAGGAGCACACCGCATTTTTCGGCTTCCGACACATGTGGAATGCCGTGACAGGACGAGGTCTCGCCGTACTCCCTCAGCACGATCTTGATCTTTGTCCAGCGAGAGGTGGGTTGCTTCGGCCCTTCCACGCCGTCATTCGTGCCATTGTTTTTGACGTCGTCGAGGTTCTTCGCATCCGTGTCAGCATCGCTTTCATAGTCTTCGTCCTGAAAATAGTGCTGCTGAATAAAAGAACAAACCGGGATAGACTCCGGGCATTTCGTAACATTCGCTTCTTCCCCGAGCGCCGCTTCGGAAGGCGCCTTCGCTCCGCTCGGCATTCTTGGGTAGTGAAACTGGCTTCCAAGTGTCAAAAAGAGACTCTTTCAAGAATTCACACGTCTCCATGGAACAAAAGTCGTTCTTTTTCTTTCAACCTTTGTGAGCGAAACCAGCTGAGTGCAAATTTGAGGGACAAGTCTTCTTGTCCTGTGCATGAATATTTTGTTGAGCACTTCCTGAAATGTTTTTTTCGTCTTTTGAAGATGGGGGAAATAGCAGCGAGCATCAAAGCAAGCAGGTGCTTCGTGTTTCGTGAAAGGAAAGCTAGAGCAACGTTTTTTCTTTACGTGGGCGATGTGATGGAGTTCAATCATCTAACGTCCTTTTCAAGTTCGTATTGCCTGTCAGAGTTTTTCACCTGTCGAGAAACAAATGGGCAAAGCCTTTTTCGTCTTGAAACACCCTTGCGCCTTGGTGGAATGGCCCGCGAGGTCTCCATCCACCAATGGATTATCGCAGCGGGAATCGTCTTCTTCGCCGTTCTCGGACTTTTTGGCAATACCAGCATTGTCTACGCTTATTTTAGACGAAAGGAACTTCACACGAAATATGGTTTGCATCAAGTTCATGAGAGAAGCGTTTAGGCGCCCTTCTCAGCCTCCTCTCGGGTTCTCAGGCAATTTGTATTTGTTTCCAGTTCGTAAATGTCATTTACGGCTTTAGTGGAGCCATCATCTATCGACATATCTGTTTTGCCTTCATGTCACCGTAGTTTTTCTTGGGTTTATAGAAAAAAAACTTTCAGGCACACCTTCATGAACTGCGTGCAAACAACGCTGATTCCCACCATTGCCGTCGACTTGCTGTTGGCACTATGTTTGCCCATTCAACATCGTAATCTTCAGATTCGGAACTACATTCCAGTTCTGATCATTCCAAGTCTTGTACACGGAACAACCATCACTACTCTCGGTTCACTTCTCCTTGAAAGAGTAACACTTCAGGAGCAATTTATGCGAACGAAACAGTGATCAACATCTGTAACATTCCAGCCAGTCTGCATCCAGCGATAAACTCAGCTTGGTAACGCTTGCTCCATTAAATATGCGCAGGTATATGGCGGCCCTGATATGCGGCGGCGTTGCCATTGCGACCTACGTCATGTGCTACATTGTCGTCTTTTACCGTGGCAAGTTCTGATGTTCTTTTTTGAAAAGACTTCTAGGAAGAAAACAGAATGCGGATCAAGTCGGTGGCCTTGATGTTCATAAACGAACAATGAGAGCTCTCACGGTTATCGTTGTCATCTTCATTTCCTCGAGATATATTGGTCTCTTCCTCACTTGAAGTCCCTTGAAAGCAATTCAGGAACTGTCTTGGTAAATGTTCTTCTGTTCTTCAACGTCGAGCAAGCAACTGTCTCACGTGTGCAAGACTACACAGTAACCTTCTCCCCTTTTAACATGACCAATGCTCAACAGGTGTTCTTCGCATCGGCCTGTTACGCGCAGAACTATTACGTCCTTTTCATTCGAAGTCAAGAATATCGCCGGATCTTCCTCTCGCAGCTCCGACCCTTTCTTCAACGGTTCAGTTCTCAGGTCTCCGATCACTCGGCACAGTTCCTGTCTCAAGTGCTCGCTGGACCTCTTCACCCGCTTGGAATCGAACTCCTCGGCGGCGACGGCGACGGTCAATGAGCAACAAGCACAAACTCGTGGAAGTCGGGCAAATATT
Source organism: Poikilolaimus oxycercus (assembly GCA_034700245.1). Classification (NCBI taxonomy): domain Eukaryota; kingdom Metazoa; phylum Nematoda; class Chromadorea; order Rhabditida; family Rhabditidae; genus Poikilolaimus; species Poikilolaimus oxycercus. The sequence goes on along the minus strand of JAQIXL010000638.1, from coordinate 21,129 downwards.
CAACGTGCAAGCATTCAATAAAACTTCGACATTTGATCGTCAACTTAGTAAAAAGAGACCTTTTTCTTGCTAACGGTGACCAATAGAGCGATGTCAGAAAGCGCACGCTGTCATTAGAGCAAGCCTATAGAGTAGCATACAATTTGCGGGAACGTCTGAAGACCAAGAGGTGGGCGGCTTGATCGAGTTGATTTCTATTCGCGACCGCTTTGAAGCGCAAACGCTTGCCGAAATGGCCGTCGAGATTTCCATCCATCAGTGGATCATCGCCACCTTTATTACTGTCTTTGCTGTTTTTGGACTCTTCGGCAACGTCAGTGTGATCTATGCATATTTCCGGAGAAAAGAGTTGAGGACGAAATATGGTTTGTCTTTTTTTTATGGTGAACCCATCTCAGGTGCTCTTCTGGCCCTGCTTTGCGGATCGCAGGCTATCTGCATTGTTTTTCAATTCGTTAACCCAGTCTACGGATTCAGTGGTCTGACCGTCTATAGGCATGTCTGTTTTGCTTTGATGTCGCCGTGAGCTCAAAATTCGTCGAAAAGGGACTTCAGGCACACATTCATGAACTGCGTCCAGACCACACTCATTCCCACAATTGCCATCGATCTTCTCCTCGCTCTGTGCTTTCCGATTCTGCATCGAAACCTCGAGATGCGGACGTACATTCTCATCCTTTGCATTCCCAGTCTTCTACATGGCGTCATAATCACAGCTCTCGGCAAGCTTTGTTCTTGACAAGAACTCCTTTCTAGGAGCAATCTACGCGACCGAAGTGCCAATTCTCATTTGCAGTATACCAGCCAGTCTACATCCAGACATCAACGCAACATGGCAAGTCTCTTCATAAATTCAAGCTGTTTTGAAATGAGCAGGAGGTTGGTGGCCTTGTGGTGCGGTGGAGTGACCATCGTTGCCTACGTTTTGTGCTATCTCGTCGTTTTCTACCGCGGTAAGCCTTGAATTTGCCGTTGAAATGAGCAAATCAGATCGACAGCAGCTCTCGGATCAAGTTGGTGGTCTGGATGTTCATAAGCGAACAATGCGAGCTCTTACTTTTATTGTCGTCATTTTCATCGTGACACGATACAGTGGTGGGCGTTCCCAAGATTGCCTCAAAAGGATTTAGGGACTGTCATAGTGAACATGCTGCTCTTCTTCAAAGTAGACGACACCCTCGTCGCACGAGTACAAGACTACTCGGTAAGTTTCAGCTTTCAAATGAACTCAACTTCGTTGCCAAGGCGTTTTTCGCTTCGGCTTGCTATGCGCAGAATTACTACGTTCTTTTCTTTCGAAGTCAAGAGTATCGCCGGGTCTTTCTTTTGCAACTTCAATCCTTACCTGAATGGTTTGACTTTCAAAGCTTCGATAACATCGTGTAGCTTCTGTCACCTATCTTCCGCGTCGTCCCTATTCGGCCTATGGAAGACGAGCTCTTCCGAACCAACCGTCTCGATCCAAGACCAGCAAAGGCAACCTCGCGGCAGTCAGCATCCAATAGTTCGCACGCGCGTATGGTCTCAATGAATATAAAGCCTCAACCTCGCTGTCCTTTTTGCTTCCAAAATGTTTAAGGCCCACGATGCACACCTGCGAACGAATTTCCGCGTCCAGAGTCTGACAGTTTCCGACAGGTGGGGGCTTGCCGACCCAAGACTTCGCCTTTTTCGTGATTGATGATAGGGTGACAAGGAGAGATTCACCGTGATCTGAGCCAGGAGTGCACGCTGCACCCACAGTGAAACTACCTTGTGACAGCGGAACAGGTTCGGTAGACTCTCCATCTCGGCGTTTTCTCATTAGCAGCGATGGCTTCCCGACGAAGTGTCGTCTTGGTCCTTTTGCTCCCTCTCCTTGTGCGATCCCAGTGGGGAGACGGAGGTTTTTTTCTTTTCTACAGCTTAAAAGTTAAGGTGGCGGAGGTCAAGGAGGCTGGGGACAGAATGGAGGCGGCAACAGTGGAGGAAGCGGTTGGTAGCCTGTTGCTCGAAATGTTTTCAGGTGGAGGTTGGAACGGTGGCAGTGGGGGAGGCGGTGGAAACGGTTTGGCCCTTCTTTAAAGTATGCCGTGTGTAGGAGGAGGAGGCTGGGAAAACGGAGGCGGACGCGGCGGTGGCGGCGGTGGCAACGGTGGCGGAAACTTGGGAGGCAATAATGGAGGAAGCGGTTTTTTGCCTGTTTGGTTCAACATTTTCAGGTGGAGGTTGGAACGGTGGTGGTGGCGGTGGAAACAGTGGTGGAAACGGTGCGATTTTATCTTTAGAGAGCGCCGTTGTTGCAGGAGGAGGTAGCTGGGATAACGGCGGGGGCCGCGGTAGTGGCGGCAGCGGCAACTGGGGCGGAAACGGCGGAGGCCAAGGTGGAGGTGGCAACAACCAGGGTATGGGAAGATTTTGAAATTCCATTGAAAGGCGGCTGGAATGGCGGCGGAGGTGGCGGAAATGGCGGCGGTTGGAATAACGGTGGAGGAGGAGGTTGCCATCTCCTTGTTCCAAAGAAGACTAATCTGTCTGCAGGAGGAGGAGGAGGCTCATGCCCCGTGAATCGCTACGCTGGTCTCGCCAGCTCCGAGATGCTCCGCTTCTTCAACGGTGTGGAGGGCTATCAGAGTGATCACGCCTTCACGTCAGCTCGATACGAACAAGTCAAGCAGAACTTCCTCAATCGGGGGTATCATCTCGAAATGCGTTCGTTCCTTTTCGTCCGCTCAGGTTTTCAGATCAAGACAAACTGTTTGTTGTTTACGATGAGGCTTTCGTGCGCGCGCATTGCCCACAACTTGTAGCGCTACGTCGTGTGTTGGTTCCGGGTAAAGGTACGACCCCGCCTTTGACCTTCACTTCCCGTTATAGACGACAACAAGTTGTGCCTTGGAGACGAACTTGGAGGTTGTCAGAATGTAGGTTTCGTATCGTGGCACTGAGACTTCAGGGTGGATCTCTGGACGAGGTCGTCGGCTACGTCTCTCGGACGCAGGGCTATTGCGGTGCCACACTGCCCGTGGATTCCTACTACAGCGAACTCTGGCAAGGCAAGTATGTGTTAAAATCGAACGATTTTAGATTCCCATTATGTCTGGGAAAATGAGGAAGTGCAGCGCATAGCACAGGTACGAGAAAATATCGTCTGAATTCAATTCTATAGAGAGTCCCGCACATGCGCATGCAACGTCGCAACTACTTCTACGGATGGCCCCAGTCGGCCACCGGCAGCGAGGCGGAACGCCAACAACTTCAGCGCGTAAGCTGCTTTCCTAAAAAGCGATCTCTTTTAGGAATGTCAATGAATGATGACTCAATTCAGCGCTGTTCTCGTTGCGCAACATGCTTGCAACATGTGATTATTTTTTTGGAGAAATAAATGGGTTGGATGCGCACACCGACTTCTCTATTGAGACCGGGATGACCCTAATCGAATTTGCAGCGATCTGATGAGCCAAACGTCAAGATCGCCTAGCAAATTGCTCATTATCTGTTCAAACCAGCAGCTGAGGCTGTGTCAAAGGAGAGCGGAGAACAAAAAGGAGAAAGTGGTGCAAAAAAACATGGAAACGAAGAAAAGCTGCCCGCTCCGCAATGCGTAAAAGTTACTTAGATGTCTTCATCGCAATTAGAACGGCAGTGTGCTCAAAAAGATGCTTCCCTTGACAGAACGGACGGAGTCTGCTGGATTACCTTCGACTTTTTTTGTCGATGTTAGGCGGAAGTAAAGAAGTAGAGTGGCGCAGTTGCCGCAAGCGACGAGCTCATGCTGAAAGGCCCATTACCATGTTCTATTCATAACGTCTAGGGTACGGACGCACCCTGCGCCGCTTTCCTCTCGTCTGGTCGAGATGTCAGTAAAACCAACACAATGAAAATGTTTTCCTGCATTCAACGAATTTGTGCAAGGGTCTTTTAGGTTTCACAAGAATTGTTTATTCGCGCCACATTGAAAGATGTTTCACGCTGCGAGACGATCCATCACGTAATGGTCGAGTTATTGGTTAGCTGTAAGGCTCAGAGTCCGAGGGGAAGCACTCACCAGCGCTTGCAATGCCGGCACGGAGTCGGTCTCCGTGAACTTGTAGGGATTGATGTTGCAAAGCGTGACCGAGGGAAAGAGGATCTGCTCGATTTCAAGCTAAAATACCAACCTTGTTAACTGTTGACTCCACACACTCACATTCAGGACGACGACGTTGTCGAAGGCAAGATACTGGATGAGCGTGTCCGAGAAGAGGTACACAAAGCCAGCGCCTGAGAAGAACAGAATCACCAGCCAGAGCGTAATCGCCCCACAAGTCTCCGCCTCAGACACATGCGGGATGCCGTGGCAGGAGGACGTTTCACCGTATTCCTTCAACGCCGCTTTGATCTTTGTCCAACGAGTGTCGAGCTGCTCCGGACCCTTCAGGTCTTCCTTCGGGCCACTCTTAAGGTCATTCAGCTTCGACTCGTCCGCCTCGTCGCCACTTTCGTAGTCTTCGTCCTGGAAGTACGTTTGATAAAGCATATAACAAACCGGTAAAGAAGCAGCGTTTTTATCAGTCATAACCTCGGAAGCCACCTTCGCGTCGCTTGACATTCTGCGGCATTCAAAATGGTCTCCAGGACGGAAGAAAACAATTCTAAGAATGCTTCGCCTTGAATGCCCTCGAGACCACAGCCCCTGGGTGCACAATAGGTGCCTGCCTTATTTTTTGGTGCCGAACATTTTTAGGGAACATTATGGATTTAAGAGCTTTTCTCCTTTTACTCTCAATCGACGAAAAAGCTTATTTAAGGGAGTCAGCAATTTTTATTGTAAATCATATAACGTGAATCGCAACATAAAACTATGAATATTGTCCAAGAAACAACGGTATTTTCTCATAGAGAACTGCATAAATAAAAGGATGATCACAAATGAAAGGTATCGGACGATGCGCGCAAACTGGCATTTGCGTGTGAAATGTCACTGCGGCAGCTTCGGTGCCATAGCGATCCACCTAGGAAAACAATGAAAAAATTCCTCGAAAACCAACGTTTATCCTCGCAGAGTGTTGGAATTTAATCATGGGTTTCTTGCGTTCGATCATTTCGGACAAATCACACTGTCCTGGAGTCATCAGCTGAGTCACTCCAAGAGAGCGCAGGACAGGCGACAGATCTATTGACATCACTTCAATGTCAAACTCTGGTAAGCGAACCTGCAAATCTTCCGTCATTCACTTTCCATGAAACAAAAACAGACTTACGTCGAGAAAAACGTTATTCAGCGAGCTAAGAAGACCAGAAATTTCATCCACCGTCAAGGTATCGTTAATTGAGGCGAGTTGACTGCGCTTTTTAGGTAGAAAAATAGCGAAGTTGAAGGGGCAGGCAGAGGCATCGCCGGATAACCAACCGTAACTCACACTTGCCACGCGGAAACGCATATTCTCCGCATAACCGTGGTAACATTTTGAAGCCATTTGCATCATTCGAACCTCAAAATGTCTTTGTCACACGAGTTTGAGCATGAGCGTAAAAATGTTGTCAGTGGAATCCTCGCAAAAATGGTTTATTTTAAGGAACGATCTCACCACTCAAGTACGGTTGTTTGTTTCATAAAAGATCGCGTCCGTCACTTCGTCAAATGTACGGCGCCATGCTGCTTTGAGGTGCATTGCGTTGATAACCATTACTGTAACTCCACTGAGAGTGTTTTCCGCGAAATGATTCGATAGCTTTCTCTTTGTCCACTTTTTGATGAAACTATTGACCTCCTGACATTTATGTTATTGTTTTGGATAAGAAGAAGATGCACCTGAGAGACTTTGGTCGGGTCTACTTCAGCCACGTCTGCTTGTAGAGTTTCAATTATGCGTTTAAAAGAGTTCTTAATTTTGGAGATCGTGAAAACGCGCGTCTGAAACTGAATGAGATAGCTCTCTTTGAGAGCAGCTAGCACTTGAACTAATTCTGTCTTTAAAGCTCCAATGTCGGCCTTGCTACCTGTAACAAAGATAAAACGCTGAACTTGTGCAATATTACCTTTAAACAGAAGCTCTTGGAGCTCTCGCTTTGTTTCTCCTCTTGATGCCTCGAATAAAAGAAGTAATGTGGAGAAGATTGAAAACGAAGAGACCACAAAATCATTTGCCTTGTCGCCCCAAGTTTTTAGCAGTCCGAGAGAAAGTTCTGTGCAGAGCCTGAACAATTTTAGTCCGCACACATTTTTCTCAACACCTTGCAAGTTTTATATTTTGCTCGCTTTGCGATCTCGTAGCTTGTCTTACCGGTTGTGAAATTGACTTCTTAACTTCTAAAGCGAAATATGATGTAGAATTAATCGAAAGTTTCTTGTAGTAAACTAGTTGCCCATCCGACTAAGAAGTCTTAACGCTCGAAAATAATAGCTTATGTCTGGAGAAACATGGTTGCCACAATGGAAACATCACATCCTTTTTACTATATGCATGATATGTGTGCCTATTTTTCACTTCTCATAAACGGCTCGAAGCCATGGTTTTTCGTCTGGGTTTCCCCGATTTTATGTTACTAATTGACAGCGGACTAAGGTACTAACAGCAAAGTGTTACTGAAGGGTACATAGGTTAGCGGAAGAGTTACTAAGAGCGCTCTTGGAAGGCCGCCGGGTAGGTCAAACTGGGTAGGTCAAAAATTTCAGCCTCAATTTGTGCTAAAAGCCATGTTTTCCCTGGTTGCTAAGTTTCTTCAGTCTTTCACCGGGAGTGTTTGGTGTCATTCGAATCAGCACATTTTTGTTAGTAAGTGTGCAAAGTTTCAGCCCGATCCGACTAAGGGTGTTCGAGAACTGAACAAAATGTCAGGATGTCACATTGTCTCATTTCACGAAGATTTATATATAGTAAAAAGGATATGAATCTAGTTTCTTTATGAGATGAAAACTACTACAAAAAGAAATGCAACTCGTGGAATTTGCTATGCATATTGTAAATAAGTCGACTCACTTTCTATAGTTTTCTCTGCTACGGTCGACTTCTTCGGCTTTTTTGCACGCGATCCAGAGGACTTTACTTTCGGCAATTTCGCCCTTGACGACTTTCTCAAACCACGGGTCATCTGTAAAGCGAAATATAAGTGCCCGATTCGAAAAGGCAGAATAGGCTAATGTGGAATGGTTTAAGAGCTTTCAAAGGACTGCAATGTTTGCGACAACGAGAGGCGGATCTGGGAGCATCGGAAGAAATTTTTTTTATCACAGCAGGCAACTAATTCACTGCCAGACTTCGTCTGCTGGATACGCGGGTAAGGCACTTGGCCCGTGGATGGAGATACTGCTCCTCCATTAAGAGGCGGCAGACGCTTTGTGGCGTCGACTGCCACCTGTCCAATTGCCTCTTCGGCGGGCGCTAACTTGGGCGGCGGCTTCCCCCCCCCCCCCCCCCCGGCGAATGTTGAAGGTGGCTCCTCGTCGGCTGCTGACGAGGGCTGCGGAGTCCAAGAGCTTGGGAGAACATAATAGGCCGAGGAAAGGGAAAGACGCAAAACCAAAGGGCTCCCAGATGCGGCTAACTGCTTTATTGTCCAGTCTTTCAAATGCTAAACTCGTGTTTCATACACTCGACGTCCTCGGCTACGCCCACTATCCCGACTTCACCACCTTCCTTCTCAACGACAACAAAGTGAACATCATTGTGCAGACGTCTTCCTACAGCGCCTTTCGACAACAGCTTCTCGTCCGCACGCAGAACTTCGTTGACCTTGCTACCATCCCCGAGTCTTCTGTTCTTCAGTGGAAGCATGTAAACGACTGCAACTGAATAACTGAATGCTCGCACAAGCCTTGGGGGGCACCTTCTCTTGCATCCACCTTTAGTGTCACGTCACAGCGAAGAGGGCCCTGTGAGTGCGAAGCTCCAAGAGAGCACGAAGTCATGTCGGCATTTCACTGACAAAGGAAAGTTGGCCGACCGAGCGTGCCTGGCGTTTACGGGAACAGATGCGAAGACGATAAGATGAAACTTGTCATTCGCCGGCACGTCAAGTGCACGCTGTACTCGAAGTGAAACCATCTTCTCGGCACGCCCAACCGGTTCAGTAGACTCTCCATCTCGGTCTTTCGACTCATTAGCAGCGATGGCTTCTCGGCGAACTGTCGTCTTGGTCTTTCTACTTCCTCTCCTCGTATGCTCCCAATGGGGCGGTGGAGGTTTGGTTCTTGCAACGGCTTCCCGAAGTTTAGGTGGAAACAACGGCGGTGGCGGCTGGGGATCGAATGGAGGCGGTGGAAATGGAAACGGGGGAGGAAGTAGTGGTGGCAACGGTAAGCAGTTCTCCTTTTTTAATGAATTTAGGCGGTGGCTGGGGCGGCACTGGTGGCGGTGATGGTGGAAGTGGAAACTGGGGAGGAAATAGTGGCGGCAATGGTGAGCATCAACCTTCTTTGAAACAGTTTAGGCGGCGGCTGGGGATCCAATGGCGGCGGTGGAGGAAGCAATAGTGGAGGCTGGGGAGGAAATGGAAACGGCGGCGGTAATGGTACGCTTTCTGGTTTGATGGCAGTCGTCAGGAGGTTGGAATAACGGAGGAGGTGGAGGCAACGGAGCTGGCCGCGGAGGTGGCGGCGGCGGCGGAAATAACTGGGGCGGCAACGGTGGAAGTCGTGGTGGCGGTGGCAACGGTAAGCCACTTGTTTCCTTTATTCGTTTTAGGCGACGGTTGGGGCAATGGCGGTGGCGGTGGAAACAATGGTGGAAACTGGGGAGGAAACGGCGGCGGAGGCGGTTGGAACAACGGTGGAGGAGGAGGTTGCTGTCCCCTAGGACACCAAGTAAAGTTTTTAGGAGGAACACGAGGCTCGTGCCCCGTGAATCGCTACGCCGGTCTCGTCACCTCGCAGATGCTTCGTTTCTTCAACGGCGTTGAAGGTCGCGAGAGCGATCACGCCTTCACAACGGCTCGCAACGAACAAGCTAGACAGATGCTTCAATCTCGAGGATACCACCCTGAACAGCGTTCGCTCATTTCATTCCTCACAGTTTTTGTATAGACGAGGACAAGTTGTTCGTTGTTTACGACGACGATTTTGTACGAAAGCACTGCCCGCAGCTAGTGGCACTTCGGCGAGTGATTCTCCCGACTAAAAGTAAGGTCTTAGCATGGAACAAGAGAGTCTTCCTTCTTTTTCAGACGACAACAAGCTGTGCCTGGCCGACGACCTGGGAAGCTGCCAGCAGGTGAGTTTAGCTCTCCAACGGCAACACTTTAGGGCGGAACGGCGAACGAGATCGTCGGCTACGTCTCTCGAACTTATGGCTATTGTGGTGCGACGATGAACGTCGATGAGTATTACAGTGCCCTTTGGCAAGGTAAAGACTCAACAAAGCCTATGTTGTTCTACAGATACTCACTACGTCTGGGACGACTACCAAGTGCAGCACCTACAACAGGTAATAAAAAGATTCGAAATTAGAACACCAAAACTTTAGCACGCACCGCACATGCGCGTACAGCGCCGCAACTACTTCTTCGGCTGGCCTCAATCGGCCACAGGCAACGAGGCCGAGCGACAGCAACTTCGCGGGGTTGGTGAATTCTTACTTGCACAATGCTTGTCGTTTAGATCTGTGAATGAGCCACCAAACACGGACTCGGACGCACCGTTCCTTTCTTCTTCACTCTTTTCTGCGACTGTCATAACGTTTACAAGGCATTTCTTCTTGGTAGTCTTGCGATTAAAATGAAGTTCTCCAGTTGTTTCTCACATTTCGCAGCTGCAAAAAAAAATTTCAGCGAGCAATAGAAGACGGCAGTCGACCTGGGGCAACAAATTGAGATTGTAAAGAAGTCGGTCACAAAACGTCGATATTACCGACTCATTGCGGTCGTGAAGATGCAGGTCATCGGGAAATGCAGGCAAGCCAAGAATGCGATGATCATAGATTCACGACACTTTGGACGTTGCACGCGCGATACAAGACGAAAACGACGACGATTGCAACGGGTAGCACTCGACCCACCAGTGGCAAGTTTTCAAGTTTCAAGTTTTTATCCCAGGGATCACAGCTTTTCGCTGGCTGGGTCACGGGGAGACGAGGCTTGGTCCCGTGAGAGCGGACGTACTGCCCAGGCTTGTCCGGTGCCGGGTGGGCAGGGGCTTCGTGGTGTCGACGGCGGCTCTTCCTGCGCGGCGCTCCCTCTTCCGCGGTGTCGAGGGCGACGGCGTCGGCTTCCCCTCAGCGTGTGGCGAGGGTGACGGCCGTCGGTGGCTCCTCTCCGGCGGACATTGAGGTCGGCGGTGGCGGAGAGCGCTGGAGAACACGACCGGCCGACGTGGACGAAATGACGAAAGCCCCACCAGTGGCAAGTTAATCGAAACTCTACACCGAGATTTGACGTCTATTAAGAAATCTCTCGGATATGCTTCTCTCGCTTTTCAGAAAAACGTCATAGCTTGTGCGATCTGTTGTAAAAATTACTCACCTCATGAGAGACATTCAGCCTTCTAGGGAAAAAACTATCAGAGTCCATTTCCTTTACAAAACATTTTGACGGCGTTTATCTAACCCTTTCGTCACTTATTGCTCGAAGGAGGATGGTCCCAACCATCCTTCGAGCATTAATACTCAATGGAACAAAAGTTTGTTGCCGACGTGCGTGCATTCTCTCTCGACGCGACCCGATGCCATTGCGCATCCAAAGAAGAACCAACGACGTTCTGTCTCACAGCACGCATTTATTGTGCATCGCCTCGTGACTGTTTGTGCGCTCAGCGTTCAATTTTTCTCTTTCACGCGTCATTTCAAGACGCGGTCAATATGCTGATCAAATACTTCGTCGTTCTACTGCTCTTTCTCCTCGTCGTGGCCGTCCAATCACAGCTCGGCACTTCACCCTACATTCCTCGCTATCCGGCTACCTACTACTACCAGGGATCGTCGCCCTTTTTCGGTGGATGTTTTTGTTTTGTCTGTCCTGGAATTGGGCACTGTTGAGACTGGATTGGATTGCATTAAAATCCTAGCGCCGTGCTGTCCTTGTCATCTACCAATGGGGACAGTTGTCCAATGCGCTTGTTCGCGATTTTCAATCGATCCAAGTGCGGTGTTTACTTATACCGGGTAAATCGTATATGCGCGAAAATAGCAGAAAGTGAACGCTGGTTCGACTCCTTTTCCTGATTCTTCCACTCAATATGGTTCATTTCTGCACAGAACCATGACTTTGAAGCACATTTCCCTTCGTCAACCGATGATGCCATGATGTCAGTGGGGTCTTTCATCAACTATCGGGATTCAGAAGCTCGAGACACACACAGCCATCACCACAACCACGGCATCTCGGTTGATCCATTTGAATTACTCATCTAAACAGGCAAGCCTCAAGTCAAGTCAGCCCCTCAGTCAGCCACCGGCAATGAGGCCGAGCGACAGCAACTTCGCGGGCTTGGTGGATTCTCACTAGCAATGATGGTCGATTAGATCTGTGAAAGAGCCACCGAACACGGAGACGATCTTTCCAATAAGCTGTAAAAGGTTGAAAAAAAACTGCACAACAACGTATGTATTAAATGCTACGTTCAAGCAGAACTGCAAGTAAGGTTATAGCTGGGGATATCATATCCGCTGAATTGAAAGTGTTCGTTGACGCAGGCGAAAATTGCTATGTCGAAACCAAATGCGAAGCCCAAATCCTGAAAAACGAAGGCAAATAGATGAAAAAATAGCCTTACGTCACTAATCAAAGGCTCTCCTCCCGATGTTGAAGTACACGTAACAATCTGACACCCGCACGTAGTTGAAATGGCATTCCAATCATCGGTGACGCTCAACGTGCCGCAAAGACATGAAGCTATAAACCGCAGTAATAAGAACTGCGTCTGCAATGAACCTGGTGTTTCGCAGTATTTTGTTGTCGTCCGGGCCTCCCAATTTGTTGACGCCTCGGTTCTGGTCGCTGTGGATGGATTGGTGAAAGATGCCTCGCTCGCCGTGCTCATCGGACTCGCTGTCGACGTCGAGAAACTGCTCGTTTCAATCCTTGTGACTTCAGTTTCTGTTTCAAGCACAACAGTGCTCGAAGCCTCTTCAGTGCGTATCGATACCGATCCCGTTGAACTGGAAGCAACACTCGTCGCTGCTGATCGAGACACCACTTTCGTCAATGAACTCGTTGGCTCATTGCTTTGAGTAGAAGACGGGGGAGTACTTGTCTCCAGTGTAGTTGAGGTCGTCGCCAATGAACTTGAAGCGGCGACAGATGAAGTTACCGATGAGGAAGAAGAAATGCTTGGCCCTATCGTTGAAACACTTGCGACAGTGCGTGAGGACGCCTTTTCTGTGGCTACAGAAGGAGTTGTCGAGGATGAGAATTGGCCTGTGCTTGTGCTGGACGACGGTGTTGCTGTGGTAGTCGATGAACTTGACGAAAAGCTTGACGTCTCGACCAATTTTGCCGTCGTCTTTTCTGTTGTCCCAATAGCAGTTGCAGCACTCAATGTCGTTCCAGCATTCGTGGAACCCAAACTCGAGCTGACCAATGTTGTTGGTCGCACGCTTGTCGAAGTGGATTGTCTTGTAGTGATAACGGTGGTTACTGGTGTTGCCGAGGACAATGTCGGACTTGTTGTTGTGCTTCTACTTGTTGTTCCAATTGTGGCCAAGCTACTCGTTTGTTGAACAGTCGGCATTGACTGACTCGTTTTTGTCGTTGCAGAGGTGGCAGTCGAAGAAGGAATCGTTGTTGTTGAAAGAGTCGTTTTGGCTTCCAAAGCTGTTGAGGATTGCTCAACGACACTGATCGTTTCGCCGCTTTGTATCGTGGTAGTGCCTTGTCGATCAGAAGTTGGACCAGCCGTTGCAGGTTTTGATGTGATTGAAAAAGGTGTCGAGGACAGCAAAGTTGTAGGCGCGATGCTGCTATAATGAAATAACGGAGGAGGGGTCGCAGATCCCGATCCATCTGCAAGGGCAGGGTCAGAAGGCGGACACAGGTGCTCAAGATTATCGGTCTTCGATGTTCCGTTTTCTGGACTGCGGCTCAGAATTGTCCCAAACCTCGTTGTTTCACCGATACGAATTAGTTTCTTTGTACAGAAAGGAAAGAGTCCGCCTAGAAGCATATTTGTCTGCTTGAGAACTGTTTCTTTTTCAACGACCTACGTTCAACAAACTTGAATCCCCCGACATTCACCTCATGGCAGTCCTTTCTGTACAAAGAAACTTGGAAAAAATGAATACACCTAGAAGGTTATTCGTCTCGGTGAAACAACTAGGCTTGGGACAATTATGAGCCAAATTCCGGAAAAAGGAACATCGAAAACCCATAACATTTGCTCAAGCTGAACACCTATGGCAAAATGGCACTTACTTATATGTCCAGCCACTACTCCCGGAACATCCGTCATATTGGTCTCTATACCAATCGGATAGACATTTGCAATGCCGTCGAGGCTATAGTTTGCCAAAATTGATGCATTGTCTACTTTATTGGAAATCAATACGAAGACTCTGCTAATTTTTTTCAATCGACTATTCAGCACAGTAGATGCGCCGATAGTGTCGGAATGGAGAGCCGCACTAAGCCAAGTAAGCAAATCGTGAGCAAGAGCTTACGTCGAGCCTTCGTATGCTTCAACGCATGGAATAAATAGAACTGTATTTTGTGCTTCGAAATTTCGTAGAGCGCTAAACTGATGATTACCAAATTGTAGGGTCCCGAATCGGTTCGAAAAAATCGGTTTATCGGTTTTTGGGAAAAAGCGGTTCATCGGTTTTTCGGTTTATCGGTTTCTGGAGAAAATCGGTTTATCGGTTTTTAAATAAAATCGATTAAAACGGGGTTTTTTTCGGTTTTCGGTTCAGAACCCTACCAAATTGAAAACAAGAACCTACGCGCTTTGATCCGGGATTCCCTGACCAAGATCAGTAATTGTCTTAGTATAGGCAATGGCTTCAGCGAGATTGAACCGCGTTGTGAGCTTCATGCCGTCAGAGTAAGATTGAAATTGAACAGTGCGATTTAATCTGCCGAGATCTTCCAAAGTTTGGGTAATAATCATTTTAATCTACAATAAAACACTTATAAGTGTTTTCTTTATAAATAAATTATAAAGAGAACAAAACTTACAGTATTTACATTCCAACATTGTTCAGCGTCTGCAGCTAGAGAAGAGTCTTTAAATGACCTAGACGATGTAGCAGAAATTAAAGCCGGCGTAGCAAAAATTATATCAGTTAAAGCATCGTCTTAATCGTTCAATTGAGGTCAGAGGTTTTGAGGAACCTGATGGATTAGTGGTAGCCACGATTATTATAACCGCTATGGCCACGCAAAGCAGCAAAAGCGCTGAACAAAGAGAAACCCAAATGGTAGCGTAACGTTTCCGTCGCATCCGAAGAGGCTCTTCATCTTGGGAGTCGGCCTCCCACTCCTCCATCGCAGCGTGGCTTTGGACGACACTAGCCTCACAGAAGAGAAGTCGTAGCAGGGTTCATAAACGCGCTCGCCTCTCTCGGCCGAGGCAAGGCTTGCTTCCATGGTCCGGCAATTGCCTTATTAGTATGTCACGATTGGTGTTTAATGTTCAAAGGGCGTTTGCTGGCCGAGGGTTGAACCGCGGTTCAGCAGCTGAAGGGCGCGAACGATAACCCATCAGGCTATAAGTTGCTTGCCGGCCCGCCCTTGGCAAAGCGGCGTGCGTCGTGTCAGGGTGTGGCCCGGAAGACGCGGCTCCCGCCTTTCAGTGAAAACCTTTTACACCTCTCTGTTTACGAATGATCTCCGAAGAGCGACCGCCTTTACCAACCTGCAAAGAAATGAAGATACCGATGATTTTTATCGCTTTCAATTTGTTGGATTGTCCAGGGCGATCACTAGGATTTGGTCAAAATCGGGCTTTTTCTATTGGAAAACCGAGTAATATGTAGGTTTTGTAGAGCTCTTCTTCGGATGGTATTTTTTCAGGTCGCTTCGACTGCTCCTGACCGCTCCCGGAGGCACTGCTGCTAAAACGTAAAACTGCTCGCTTGGCTCTCTGGAGTGGGCGAAATGAGCGCCCAAAAAGACCACCCGCTAGAGCTCATTGAGACGAACAAAAACCCCCTGCTCTGACAGATTCAGACCGGGTTACCAGCCGCGCGACCTCCCTTGGAAAATCTTCTTTGAGATGTTTTTCCTCAAAATCGGTCAAACCCACAACAAAATTTCGGTCGAGCAGAGAGAGGAACAAAAGCACGACGAAGTTTGAATTGGCTAGCGAAACATTAGCACGTCCAAACTTTGGAGCCTTTTTGTGCAGCAAAGAGGGAGTCACGGAGAGGCAAGGCTTATAACTCATGTCAGTCAGCCTTTCCCGACAAAAAACCTTTCAGACGACCTCCTCAACTTTAAGACGATGAGAGCTATCAAAGTCGAGCCGATGATGAAAATCAGCTATCCTCATTGCTTCGACTGATAGTGCCACTTAAAGACCGACGCCATGCTTTTCAGGAGCATTGAAGGCATAATTCACGCTTCGAATACATTCACACGAACAACGACGATTGGTTCTGTTGTTGGAATTGCCGTTGAATCCACTTTGATCAACCAAGGGCTGCATAAAATGATCATTTTTTTGTTGAATTTATCGAAATCAACAGATCTTTGCCAATAGGTTAGCTGTTTTCAGCTCTGAACCCTATGTCATTTAGTGCTAAAACCGAAAGAAGATGCCTTGCTTGTAAGATGAATCACTCCAGGCCTTTCAAACGCCGAAGACGGCAAAAGGCGCCCCCTTCACCCGCAGACCTTATGAGTAATGCCCCTTCCTCTCCCGACGCTCGAATTGATTTGTCTTTTTGCCTTTCTCATACGCGTTCGCCAACGTTTACCTTCCGTGTTTCATCCGCAACAACGTGTTTCAAATTGCAGAAAGCCCTTAGAAGGTCAAACGCTCTTCGCATACATGAAGCAGCAATCTTAAGAGGCGCTGCTGCGGATTGCCCGGCTGAAATTAGATAGAATTGTTTGTTAAATCTTTGGAAGGCTCAACGTTTGCTGTTCCACCTCATCATGCTGTTTTGAAGAAGTTGACGTAGCAAACTTAAGGTTGGTGTCGAATATTTAGCTGTAGAGAGCTGCAAATCAAATTCTTTCTGTTCAGCGTCCACTCTAGACAGATGAACGGACTTTTTTCTGTTACAGATCTTTGTCGCTTCGATGCGAAAACCAGAAACTTCTCGCCATAAACATTTGCGTCTTGGAGTTCAATTATCGAACAACGGAAAATTGTCATAGAGATTATTTGTCTCATTTATCTCAAGAGTGGATCAAATTTGAACAACTATTTCCACATTCGCGTGAGTTGTGAGAAGACCACGAGAGAGGAAGAATTTGCAGGTGTCCGGAAGAGAAGACCTCGAATTGGCGAGAAACTGCTCTAAGGCATTTTTGGTCATTCGTGCAGCGGGAAATTTCATCATGTGCGTTTGCCTTTGTGGCAGCATGTGCGTTTGCCTTCGTGGCAAATTTTTTTTTAGATTTTCCATCGATACACGGTTCAGATCAAAGATTTTGGCTTCATCCGGGACTACGAGCAAAATAAGTGAATTAATATCATCCGACGTTCGATCTGATAGAAAAGAGCCTGTTCTTTTGCCACTCTCAGGTCTTCGCAACTTGGCTCTGGCAAATTTGGCCCCTCAATTTCGCCTTTGGTGCTATCTTCGCGAGACTAACTGATTTGCCTTTCTCTTGCTCATCTTCTTTCTTTTTCCGTAAAATGAGGCCCATTTCTGAAAACCAGATTGCTTGTCTGGATTGTTCTCTATGTTTAAGGAAGGAAAATGGTCTACCACAATTACGTTTCTGTGGCATTTTCCATTTTTTGTTTAGCCTTTTTAATGCAGTAAAGATTATTTCTTGTCTGCGAAGTACCTCAAAGAGAGAGAGGGAGAGCATCTGTGTGGACTTTGCAGGCCTATACGTTTCCACATCATGCCTGCGCCTTCTCAAAGAGCGTCCAGGATCTACTAGAAGTGAATCACCTCGGCTGATTCCGCCCCTTTGTCAAGGCGTCAGCCTCCGTAGACGGTTTTACATCCCTTCATGCCTACCATTTGAGCATTTTCGTCTAATTTTTCTCTCGTGTTTTTTCAGCAAAAAGACGAGCCAAGTTTTTCAAGAGAGTTTTGCAGATCTCGTTTATAGTTGGCTCGACCCTTACGTCACGCACATTGACGTCATAAAACTTCTATAACTCGTTTGTCATCGTTTTTCAATAGCTTTACACAAGAAGGATGCATGATAAATTACGCAATGCTGATTTATTCGTCGACGAAATTACTAGTTTTATGGCAAAGATCGCTGCGGACGGACACAAGGCAAGCAGGTCGCATTACGACTGATGAAAATTCGAAAATTCAGGCAACAAGTGGCTCCGCTTGAACATCGGGAGCGACACGATCGTACGATCTCGCCACTCCGGCAAGGTTATTGAATGCCCGCGACATTCATACGTCCTTTTTATTGCTTGTTCTGGATAAATGCTTAAACGGGGTTATGTCTAGCCCATTACCGGCCGCAAGCGAGGCGAAGATATCTGCTTATGAAATGAGTCACTCGATGCTTCGTCGGTAGAAGACGTAAAACGCCGCTCGCCAGCCCCAGCACCCAATGAGTAATGCCACTTTCCTCGCCGATGCCCGTCTTGGTTTGTTCTGATTCTCCCCGTTTGTTTCACAACGGAACAACGGGATGAATTTTATACTTTCATTTTTCCAAGGCTTTGGCTTTCAGGTTATAGCAAGTGTGCCATTACACGGCTCGAATGCTTGTTCCATAAACGGAGAAGCGGTATGCGAGATCTTTTACCAATTCGGACTCGTCATGCAATTGGCAGGAAACTTGGCTTCATTTATCGCCTAGCAAATAGGAACTTCATCCCGACTACATAAGTGGCGTTCTGAGTTTCGCGCTCAGTAAAGGAAATAAGACTTGTAGTCAGTGATGATCCGCCTCAACGTCATACGATCCATCGCGACCTCTCGATTTGGAACTGCATCCTGTGAGATTGTTTTTGAGAGTAACAAAAGGATTTTTAGGTCCTTCGTTAACGTACTGTTAAAAATAAGGATTTCGGTATAATGCCAGATTTTGGGCAGGCCAATAAGTCCACGAAAATGAACCAGCAATACGAGCTCAAAGTCGTCAATAAAAACCCAAACGGGCAGTTCTATGTTGTCACGCCGCGCGAGTGATTTGACAGTGTTTTCTTCTTTAAAAATGCACCTCTTTTATTGTCAGTTGATGTTTTCGAAATGTCTTGTCTCGAAGACCCTTCTGAAGCTCTTCATTGAGAAAAGATAAACTTTTAACCAAAAAGCTTCAGCAACGACAACGAAAACAAAGCTAGAATTCTCCACGAACGAGTAATTGAAAGGTTTGAGAATCGATGCGGTTCAACCCGAAGACATCCGTCAGTCCGACACGACCTTGGACGTAATTGCAATAATTCTGAAAATGAACAGGCGTTTGGACTCGCAAGGGAGTTTACATGTGCCACAGGTAGAAGTAGCAGAAGCTTGGAAAGTCGAACTGAAGCATCGTATTCCGGCTTAGTTCTCTTTAAGTACTCTGCGAGTTCCTCAAGTAGCTGATCCCGAACTTGCTTAGCAATCTCTTCGGTCGCGGGCAGTTCGTTCTCAAGCCCTGCAATGGCTCCATTGGTCTGAAGAAAACTTTTGAGAGAACCTGTGACCCAAAACGTAAGAGCCACTAAGACGAGCATTTCCACCTCGTCCACTCGCAGCTCCCTCATCGGTTGAATCAAGCCTCGCAGCATTCGTGGGTGCATCGGTTGTATTAGACTGTAAATCGCAAACAAATTTAGCAATATGAAACTCAAACTTTTGCAGTTGTTTGGGATTATCTGTAGGGGTGTTGTCAACCTCCCTCGCAAATGTTTCGCTGGAGTAAAAATCAAGGTAATGCCCGCATGGCTGCATTATGAGTGAATCTTGTGTAGTCTGAGATGTCATGAAAGCGGTCTCGAGAACAATGAAAGGCAGGAAAGTTTGCTGAAAAAGGACGGACTTAATGCCAAATCTCCATGAAACTCTGTGGAAGCAAACCAGCTGTTCAGACGAAAGTTGAGAGCAGCAGTCAAAAGTTTCCTTGATCAAGTTAGCCTTTAAAGGAATTTCCATGCGATTCATACGATTGAATTCGGCGTAGCTCATAAAGCACGGCTCGGTCTAATTGAGACTGTAAGCACATGGGAAGCGCTCACCGAAGGATTGTCGAAGAGTACGACGGACGAAAGCGAGCGGTAGATTACTCTTCTCATTTCCTTCATCTTCTCGTAGACCTTCTGCATTCTCGAGAGTAAGACAAGCTGGAAAGGTTGTTTGTCAAGGTCTCGAACGTACTTCGCCATTTGGCGACGACTGAGTGGAACCTGACGAATTTTCGGAGTTACAGTGTACGCCTGAAAACAAAGATGCTCGTCCAAGAAAATCACCTCCTGGATTAATTCCCAGCGCAAGGCATTTATTCAATCGACAACATTTGCAGGTGCATCGAGCATCTGCAAAAGAAGCGCATTATCCAGGTCAGCTAACGGGATGAGAGACTGTTCAGGGATTGCAAGAAAAAGTTTGAGGTTCGCATTTGAAAAACTCACGTTCGTCGATAAGACAGCTGCCTCCCTTCGAACAAAGATACCGGGCACCGATGAGAACCGAGCGACGGAAGAACGCTGCGCACGCTCGACATGCTCGAACGCCGAAATGACAATTCTGAGCCGCAACTCCGCAGACTTGGCAGGTGCGGGATCGTGTTAGATCGGACTGTCGCGACTTCATTATTCCCTTTTTTTAAACTGAAAAGATGATTTGATAGTCCGCACAATTTCTACCAAATTCGAACACGAGAAATGCTGAGGAGACGCGAAGACAATGGCAGAACACATGGCAAGGAAATAATAGAAAAGAGTCTAGGCACATGGGATGGGAAAGAGGACGAATGAACAACAGATGAACAGTGCCTTTCTACTTGGGCAAAGGGCGAGAACGCGAGAAAGTGTAGTTTGTGGCAATACAGACATTCGATGTCGATGTGGCCATCTCTCCCATCGCGGCCTCGAGAAGAGCGGTCTAATCGGTCAGAAGTAAAACCTGACGGAATTTGACTTCGGTCGAGATGAGGATACTGCATTGAGCTTTGCCTCCATCCAATAACGTTTCACAATCGAAGTGTCTTCCTTATCGCAAACAAGTAATAGTTCTTCTAATTTTTATCTACGTTGTGCCGTCTTTGCGATTTCGAAGCTGACGCGGAGTCTAGAACCTCCAATTGATAACGTCAACGCAACCTGACTAGAGACCACTACAGTATGTTTCGATTTGTTGAAAAATGGAGTAGCAGAAAGTCCATTTATTCAAGGTAGCGTATCCTTTAGTATACAGAATATCGTTTTGAATTTGGGACATTGTCACATCGTGTCTCGATTTTGAACCGGATGAAACTTTTTTCAAAACTGTTTAGCACATCTTGAAGCTCTCGAAACGGGCTTTCTAATGCGCTATAGTGGGGTCGGTGAAAGTCAAGAAACTTTGAAGAAATGCCGGCCTCGAAAACTGTCAAAAATCGACCTCAAACGGGTGCCAGATAAAAAACAGGTTTCAATATTTTCGCGCGCTCTTTAGCACGTTTTGTAGCGCAAATCAAGCTGATTCAGACGCACTATTAAAATCCCAACAGAAGCTAAGAAATCACTGAGAAAAATTGCTTTAGAAAGAGGAAAAAACGTCGATTTTTTCGCGTTTTTGAAATTCTGCTTCGATATAAAAACATTAATTTCTCGAACACCAGGCCGCCGATTTCGCCGCTCTAAAGCGCATTCAGTAGCGGACCATGTGGCCCACCCGTCGGGCTTTGAAGCGTCGAAAAAGGTTGAAAGTATGGCTGCAACGAAATTTTTCAAAGTGCCTACTTTTTTCGTTTTGTCTCACGGCGTAATTGTTCAATTTCGACGAAGTCTCAAGCATTTTCACACCAGGCCGACGCCTGAAAGCAGTCGCGCGCTTTAGCTGAAACAGGTCTGTTATTCAAAAGAGGGCAGAGGCTTCACCGTCACAACCCAGTGAAGAATTTTGGGACATACTTGCAAAGTTATCTCGATTTTGAACACCAAGAAAAATTTTGGAAGACAAAAGA